>JARQOD010003593.1:0-63134 GCA_033576555.1 Oophaga sylvatica
TTTTCAGAAAAGTAAGCCGTTCTACATTATCGGAGGATAGTCGCATGCAACGGTCTGTTAGTACACCACCTGCAGCAGTAAAGACCGCGCTCCGATAATACACTGGCAGCAGGGCAAGCCAGCACCTCCAATGCATACTGGCTAAGCTCTGGCCATGTATCCAGCTTAGAGACACAAAACTTGAATGGGGAAGAGCCATCTGGGAGTACACTGAGAGGGCAAGACATGTAGTCTGTCACCATCTTACGGAAATGTTGCCTCCTGCTGACTGGAGCCGTCTCGGATGGTGTAGACATTGGTGGCGCTGCCACAAAACTTCGACACATTTGGAACATACTGTTCTTGCCCTGTGCAGAGGCGCTGCTTGTGCTCCCTCTTGTTGCAGAGCTGTCTCCACTGCCTCGACGCACAGAGCTGCTTTGTAAAGCAGTAGCAGCAGCAGTGCTCTCGGCTGGAATGGAGAACATTATGGATTGCACCAGTGTGTCTTGGTACTTCCGCATTTTACGCTCCCGGTTCAACGGTGTGATGAGGCTTTGTAAGTTGTCCCCGGTAGCGAGGGTCTAGGAGTGTGTACACCCAATAATCAGACGTGGTGTGAATGTGTTCGATGCGGCGGTCGTTTTCTCAGCCACTGCAGCATGAAATCAACCATGTGCTGCAGACTCCCAACTGGCCAAGAAACGTTGTCCCCTGCAAGAGGCGTCATCTCTGCCTGCTGTGCATCACCCCACCCTTGGTCTACATACTGACTAGAGCATTGTCTACCTCCCTCTGGAGCGATGTCTTCCTCCTCCATTGACTCCTCCTCATCCTCCTCACAAAGTCCTTCAAATACATATAAATTTACAAAATTTAAAACTCAAAATTTAAAAACTTTGTATCATAATTCTGTAACATCAGTTTATGGAAACACAATAGCATTACAAAAGGATAGACAAAAAATGTACATTATGTGCTTTGTAAATACATTAAAAGTTTGTAATGGTTATGAAAATATAGACAGCGACTCTGGAGGTTCAATTGTTGATACAGCATGGTACTTTGAAAGTCCTCCAGCCCTTTGTGAGGAACCACGTTGCGCTGACTGTCCAGAAGGTGATGGAATTTGTGACTCCTCATCCTCCACCTCTTCCAAAACCTCATGCCTTAGTGCTTGCAGTGTTTTTTGAAGCAGGCAGATAAGGGGACAGTCAGGCTGACTAGTGCATCATCTGCACTCGCCATCCGCGTTGACTCATCAAACGCACGCAAAACGTGGCAGATATCCTTCATAGAGTTATTCGCCACTCATTACACTGGCAGTGGCTGCCCATTCATTATAGGATCCAATTCTAATTACTGGTTCTCACCAACAAAGCTCTCCACAGCGCAGCACCCCCCTACATCTCCTCCCTTATTTATATTTATCGGCCTAACCGACTGCTGCACTCTGCAAACGACCTTCGACTAACCTCTGCACTAATCCGTACCTCCCACTCCCAACTCCAAGACTTCTCCCGCGCTGCGCCAATCCTCTGGAATGCTCTTACCCCAAGAAATTAGGACTATCCGCATTTGGATGGTTTCAGGCGCTCCCTCAAAACACATTTGTTCACAGTGGCCTATCACATTCACTAATCAAAGTCATTCTATGTGTAATTCTGTGTGTGTACCCATTCACTATCTCCATGCATCCCTCACTCCCTTAAAATGGCTGGACCATCATTGTAAAAAACCATTGTATATAAACACCTGTACTTTGTATCTCCCCCCCTCATTGTAGATTGTAAGCTTTCACCAGCAGGGGCGGCTGATTTTGCTTTAATTATTGTATTGTTAACGTTGTTACTTATGACTTGTGTTTTGAAACTGTTAAACTGTAAAGCACTGCGGAATATTATGGCGCTATATAAATAAATAATATTATTATTCTTATTATAGAGGCCCACTCAGTAGTGGTGAAGTGTGAACGGCGCAAATTGCGAGTTGACTGCGCCTGATGCAGCTGATACTCCATTACTGTTGGCTGCTGCTCACACAACCGCTCCAACATATGTAACGAGGAATTCCACCTGGTGGGTACGTCACATATGATGCGATGTTCATGAAGGTGAAATCTGCGTTGCAGAGCTGCAATCAGCGATCTGGCCATGCTGGAACGTCGCAAGTGAGCGCACTCTAGGCGGACCTTGTGCAGCAGTGCATCAAGATCCGGATAGTCCCTCAAAAAACTCTGCACGACCAAGTTGAGCACATATGACAGACATGGTATGTGAGTGAGGTTGCCAAGGCCCAGAGCTGACACCAGATTTCGGCCATTGTCACACACTACCAAGCCTGCCTGTAGATTCTCTTCCAAAAACCACACGTCGCTCTCCTGCTTTATGGCATTACAGAGCTCCTGCGCTGTGTGGCTAAGATTCCCCATGGAAATTAATTTCAGGACGGCCTGTTGACATTTGGACACGGCTGTGCTCATATCGGTCGCAACAGGTAAACGTTCACGGGTCCATGTGGAGGTAGACCGTGACGCTCCTGCAGCGATGATTCTGAGGAACTGGAGTAGGAGGAGGAATCAATGTGTACAGACTTGATTCCTGCAATCCTTGGAGTTGGCAGAACACGTACAGCGCCACTCGCAAGATCAGTACCCGGCTGCACAACATTGACCCAATGGGCAGTGAGGGAAAGGTATTGTCCCTGGCCATGGGTGTTAGAACCCTCTTGTTAGGTTTTGTTTCAGTTTGCTGGTCACATGACCTTTTTTCCCTATTTAGTCTGGCTCCGCCCTTCTGGCTTTGCTTGACTTCATTGTATTATCTACTGTTAAGCTAGCCGGGTGCTTAGGTGCCTTAATCTGTGAGTTTTGCTAGATGTTAGGATCACAAAGTATTTATTTTTCTGTTTAATTATCCATGCTACAATTTATGTTAGGAGGTGTCCACCTTTTCTCCCAGTCCCTAGATCTTGTAGGGATTACTCCCTCGCAACTATAGGTCTTCGTTCACACTAGATGAGGACTTTAGCGGGTCTGGTCGCAGGATCAGGTTCCCCGTTACATCGTAGGGATTCAGCTTAGTTGTATTGTAGGGACAGAATTCCCTTCTTTCCTTACTGGTTGTAGCAGATCATAACAATGGGTACTGGTCCACGCATCGGTGGTCAGGTGGACCTTGCTACTGAGGGCTTTTAGTAGCGCATGTTTAATTTTTCCCTCAACATGCTTTTGCAGACCAGGGACGGCTTGCCTGCTGAAATGAAATCGACTTGGCACATTGTATTGTGGGACTGACAATGATATTCAGTTACGGAAACGGTCTGTCTCCACCAGCCTGAATCACAGCATTTCAAGGGACAGGAGTTTTGCAATGCCAGCATTCAGAGCCTGTGCTCGTGCATGGTTTGCGGAGTATGGCCGTCTTTTATCCCATGCCTGTGCTACCGATGGCTGTTTTGTGGCCTGGGAGTGTGAGGATGACAGGGAACTTGCTGCTGTGTGTGGAATAACAGTTTGTCTCTGGACAACAGTGGCCGAGGTTCTTCCATGGCGATCCTGTGAGGAAGCAGAACCAGCTGTGTGTGAGCTCGATGAAGAGGCTTCAACACAACCTGAAGATGTAGGTGCTGCTGTAGGTTGGCCTACATCTCCAGTGTGTCTTTGTAACTCAACTACGTGCTTTGTCCGCACATGTTTCCACATATTTGTGGTATTGAGGTGACTGACACTTTTAGCTATTTTTAATTTTTGATTACACAGCTTGCATTTCACATTGCAAATATCATGTGCAAGTGTGTGAAAAAAGGACCACGCAGTGCAAGTCCTGGGAGCGCACGTTTTGACTTTTGGAAGACAACTGCTCCGAACAGGTGCCAAACTGGAGGCTACAGGCAACCGAGTCTGCAGCCTAACTCTCCCTCCTGTTTGTACCGTTGGGGCAATGTCTTCCTCTATCTTCCTTCTATCACTAACCATTTCTCTAGGCCTCTCCCAGCTTTCAACCAAAGTACTGGTTCTCAGCCACAAAGCTATCCACAGTGCAGCACCCCTCCTACATCTCCTCCCTCATTTCTATCTATCGGCCTAACCGACTGCTGCGCTCTGCAAACGACTTTCGACTAACCTCTGCACTAATACGTACCTCCCACTCCCGACTCCAAGACTTCTCCTGCTCTACGCCAATCCTCTGGAATGCTGTACCCCAAGAAATTAGGACTATCCACAATTTGCATGGTTTCAGGCGCTCCCTCAAAACACATTTGTTCAGAGCGGCCTATCACATTCACTAATCAAAGTCATTCTATGTATTCTGTGTAAGTGTGTGTGTGTCTCTAGGCCATTCACTATCTCCATCCCTCAGTCCCTTAAGATGGCTGGAACATCATTGTAAATGCACCATTGTATATAAACACCTATACTTTGTATCTCCCCCATCTCATTGTACATTGTAAGCTGTCACGAGCAGGGGCGACTTATTTAGCTTAAATTATTGTATTGTTAACGTTGTTACTTATGACTTGTGTTCTGAAACTGCTAAACTGTAAAGCGCTGCGGAATATGATGGCGCTGTATAAATAAATATTATTATTATTCCTCTGAGCTGCTCCCACCACCTTCCTGTTCCTCATGCCATGTTGGGTCTTGGACCTCATCATCTCCACTACCCTCTTCCAACACCTGCTGTTGGGTGGTCTGGCCAGCACCATGCTCAACATAAACTGGCACCTGGGTCTCATCATCATCAGATGCGTTCTGCGGTGTGCTGACCATCGGCACTGTCTCACCCGCCTCTTCAGATTCAGAGAGACACAGCTGTTGCGCATCACTGCATACTCCCTCTTCACATTACAGAATGCTGCTTGGCTGGGCCCCTGTTTGCAAGCCAATAGATTCTGAGAACAGAAGCAGACACTCAGCTGGCTCCTGTACAGAACTCTCTGACTGCCTGGGCAATTTGCCAGGCGGTGAAGAGACAGATGGTTGCCCAACAGTGCTGTGGTCCTGAGAGGAGGTGGAAGCAATTGAAGTCGATGCATTGGCTGACATCCAAACAACAACGGCTTCAATTTGTTCTTCCCGCAGCAGGGGGGTACTCCGAGCTCCTACAAAAGTGCGCATAAAGGAACGCTCACGGGGAAAACTGGTGGATGCTGTGTCACTGGGGGCCGCAGCAGCCACAGAATCCCACGTCCTCTCCCTGAAGAAACTCCACGACCACGTGCCTTACTCCCTGCCTTCTTCATCTTGGTAGATTGATAAAGAAAGTCTGAAAAGTTATAAGGTCTAAGTGTGGTTATTCCGCAGAGACTGCAGTGAACACTGCACACAACTGTTCACTACCCAATGCGTCTCAGCAGGAAGGCAGTCTGTGCGTCAAAACAAAGGCACAAGCATACATCCATGTACCCTGTTTATAAAGCTATATAAAAAAAATTATGTAGTAGTGACGCACACTTTATTGAGGTACAGTATTACATCGCCATTCACCATCTGTGGCTATGCAGTCTCATCTATATATACCTTATCTATCTGTTGTCATGCTTCCAAGTCGACAGTCAGCCATAAATACCAATTTTCACTATGCACTATGCGCTTTTTAAAGGTTATGTTTGTTAATAAAAATGATTATTGCCACATATTATGAGTATTACATGATGGAAATTGTATAATTTAGTATAAACTGTTTAGTGACATTATTCAGCAAATGTAACATTTTAGTAATGTCACAGATAACTTGTAATGCTGATGATGTTTTGAAGTCAGACATTCATTGTCTATACAATAAAAATGGTGTACATACTGTTACTTATCCATCATTAATGGATTCAGATATGTACTTGTATGCTTTTATGTACAACCGTATAGCAGATTCCTTAACTAATTTATTTTGTGGTTTGCATTGCTGTTCAACATGTTAATGTATGTGTTTATGTTTGTCAATTCTTTATTTATCTAGATATTAGTTTAAATGAAATCATCATCTTATGGTAGTAAAGGTTATCTTTCTCTTGTTTGAAGTATAGACATTTAAAATTGACAGGTAACAAGGAAATTACTTGATCTAGTATTTAAACATCCTCCTTGACCCTGGGCTCCAACACCGCCAGTTGTTGCTCGGAAGTGCTGTTAGCACAGTCAACACTTGCTCCTGTGTTACTGGGGTTCAGTAACGTCAGCTGGTCCTCGGTTGTGCCATTGGCTCTTTTCCTTCTGCTGCACCTCCGGGTTCCAGTACCGTCAGCTGGTTCTCCGCAGTGCCTTTGGCCTAGGTGCCTCCATCTCGGTATCCGAGTTCCAGCAACGTCTGCTGGTCCTTGGTAGTGCTTTGGAGCACAGGTACCTCCTGCTTAGTAACCGTGTCCCAGTAACGTCAGCTGGTCCTCGGTTGTGCCATTGGCTCTTTTCCTTCTGCTGCCCCTCCGGGTTCCAGTACCGTCAGCTGGTTCTCCGCAGTGCCTTTGGCCTAGGTGCCTCCATCTCGGTATCCGAGTTCCAGCAACGTCTGCTGGTCCTTGGTAGTGCTTTGGAGCACAGGTACCTCCTGCTTAGTAACCGTGTCCCAGTAACGTCAGCTGGTCCTCGGTTGTGCCATTGGCTCTTTTCCTTCTGCTGCCCCTCTGGGTTCCAGTACCGTCAGCTGGTTCTCCACAGTGCCTTTGGCCTAGGTGCCTCCATCTCGGTATCCGAGTTCCAGCAACGTCTGCTGGTCCTTGGTAGTGCTTTGGAGCACAGGTACCTCCTGCTTAGTAACCGTGTCCCAGTAACATCAGCTGGTACAAGATTGTGATACAAATACAAGATACGGAACAAGAGACACAAGAACAATAAGCAGAAGATCTAAAAGCAGAAGAACATGAAGTATAAGACCAAAATGAAGAGCAAAATATATGCTCTAAATTCTAAGCAGAAGAAGACTAAGCAGTGTATGGGGGTGAGTCCGTTCCTCCTCGTGGTGCCCCTGGAAAATGCCTGCTGCTGCAGGCTAAACTGAACACGGACAAATACTGTTGTAATTTAAATCTTTTGTGACAGCAAGAACGGAAGGATGAAAAATTCATACTTTGACAGATTACAAGTACAGGATTCTCTGTCACAAATAAGAATATGATGAAGAAGATGAAGCAGAATATGAATAAGAATAATAGTTTAATAAGAAGAATATGAGTAATGTTAACAAAGATGAATAGCAAGAAGTTTAAGAAGAAGATAAAGAAGGTGAAGATGAAGAATAATTTGATGAAAAAGATGATGCTGCAGAAGATTATGAAGGAGAAAGTGTGTGAAAAGTTAAAAAGGTGAAGATGAAGAGCATGGAAGTTGTGTAATATACATATTTTCCAAAATAGAAAAAACGTTAACAACATTGTCAATTTCTTCGTCAATCCGAACATCTTTAAAAAAAAAAATATTTATGCTATTCCATTTGATTGGGTTAAACATCTATGCCTTTAATGTCTCCTCAACCTTCCCCAATACATTCTACATTACTCTTTCTTGTTTTCCTTCATGTACAATTAACCAACAAGGCAAGAATGGGGTTTTTTTAATTTCGATATTTTGTTCCCATAGACTTACATGGGACTTCCGGTATCGGTATCGGGTATCGCCGATATTTTAATGTTATCGGCGATACCATTCCGATTCCGATACTTTTGGATATCGGAAAGTATCGCTCAACTCTACCTAAGACTACTGTTACTTCAGGTAAGAGGAGCAAAGTCTTATGTTGACTTAAGGACTGTCAATGGAGTCGTACATGACACGTATAAAAATGCGTGCATTGATCTTCATCTTTTGGAAGACAATTCCCAATGGGAAGACGGTGTAACGGATGCAATCGCTTTACAAATGCCCTACCAACTTCGCAAATTATTTGCTATCATTTGTGTATATGGGGAACCAGCTAAACCATTGGCATTATGGCAAAAATATAAAACCGAATTTATGGAGAATTACAACAGGCGGTATACTCCAGAAATTGCTGAGCAACTGGCTCTTCGTGATATTAATGAAGTGCTCTTAAGCAATAAAAAGTCCTGTGCTGACTAAGGACTGCCAACTCCAGTAACTGTTTCAGATGAAATACTGGATCAACTGAATTATGCTGTAATAAAGCAGGAGACTCAGCAATTGAAAGCTATGCTTAAAGAAGCTCAGAAATCAGCTTTCGATGCAATTATACAAGCAGTCAATGCTGCATCACAGCCAGACGACACTAGCTCACAGTTTTTTTCTGGACGGCCCAGGAGGCAGTGGGAAGACATTTTTGTACAACTGCTTGCACAAACACTACAAACAGAAAAGAAGTCTATTTGCTCAGTAGCCTCCACTGGATTGGCAGCTTCATTACTACAAAACGGTAGCACCTACCATTCCAAGTTTGGCCTTGGAATTACAACAAATGAGACCACAGTGTCAAAAATTAAGCAAACCTCACTTCAAGCAAAGGAGTTTAGGGAGTCATCTGTCGTTATTTGGGACAAAGTAATAATGACTCCCTTTTTCAATATGAACGCTGTGGATAATTTGTTCCAAGACATATGTGGAAAACAAAGACCATTTGATGGAAAAAGAGCCCAAATTGTACAGTCCACCATTAAATACTCAAATCCTGGAATCAGTTTTCATGGTTTCAGTTACAACGGAATATGAGAACATCTCAGGATGAAGTTGAGTACAACTCATGGTTACTGAAACTTGGCAATGGAGAGTTGTCAAATGTATTGTTAGGGTTCGAGTTCCCGCTACTGCACAAGGGGAGTCTCGAACCAGTCCCGCTGCGGTCCCCCATCCATCTCTGGCCACAGTGGAGCCTGCTCAGTAAAGACGTCGGTCCCAGGGTCTCGCCCGATCTAATACTGTGCAGAGACTTGCTGCTGCCTCTTCAGGTTCTGCTATTGTAGCCACTACTGGTCAGCGGCGAGCAGACGTCTTTAGGTCTAAGTCCTTTGTTGCTTCATCTGAACATGTCCAGGGCAAGATCTCCCATTGGAGATCAGGGGTCACATGCTCAGATACAGCTGCCACTCCTATTGGTCCTTCAGGAAGGTCCTTCGGCTGTTGATGTTCTGAAGCAGCTTCCCATTGGTCCTTCCTGGAAGGTCTTTTTCTCGTGGCTGCTATAAAAGGCTGTCCTTACCGCACGGCCATGCGCTAGGATCAACTGCATTATGTGCTTTGCACCAGTGTGATCATGCACGCATGTGGTTAGGGCTCAGGCGAAATAAGCCCCTAGAATACCGGCACCTCCGGTGAGGAGATTTGAGTGCACGTGGTTAGGGCTTGGCTGAAATAAGCCCCTAGAATACCGGCTTCTCCGGTGAGGAGATTGCTTGATTGCGTTGCTGTCTGCATGATCACGGACTGCTGTCCGCATAGCAGTTATCTGTGTATCCCTGTGGTGTTAACAGGACACAGTACCTATCTCTGCGTCTTTACCTCAGTGACTCTGTGGTGTAACAGAGTTCGCTTGTATCACTATATAGCGCTGCGGCATTCCCTCTAGCGGCTCTGTGGATTTACAGAGTTCGCACTATCTGCCACAGCGCGCTATGGCATTTATTTTAGCGACTCTGCGGGATAACAGAGTTCGCTACTTACGCCATCTTACTAGCAGCAGGCTCTGCCTGCATGGTGGACCCCAGTGTCATGATCCCAGTGCAGGGTTGACCTGCACGCTAGGGGTTAAGGTTTTGATCCCAGTGCAAGCTCTTACCTGCACACCTGGGGCTTATTATTGTGGCCTCTCCTTGGTTCGTGGAGAGCTTCTTATAGCCCTAGGAAGCTCCAATCCCTGTCAGTTATACTTTCGCCCTTGGCAGAGTGTGTTGACCCCTGAGTGTGTTTGTGCTGTGTTCTGGTTTGCCTGATACTTTGGTTTTGACTCGGTCTGATCTCTGGATACTGCTTGTTGGATTCTGTTTCTGTACCTTCGCTGTCTGTTTGGTTTTGACCTCTGCCTGGCCCCGACTATCTGTTCTGTCTCATCCTTGGTACTGTACTGTCTTCTTGTGCTTTGACCTTGGCTTGTTCAGATTTACGTCTCTGTCTGTGCCCCTGGGTAACTTTGTCCCGTAGTTACCTTTCTAGGAGTTTTCCCTCAGCTTCTAGCTCACTGGAGCAGAAGCCACGCCCCTCAACTGTCAGGTGATTCAGGCCCTGAAACCATCTCTCTCCTGCCTTGCTCACCCTGCGTTCCTAGGAGCCTGAACATAACCCTTAATGCAAAAGGAACAGGGGGAATAGAAGAAAAGACTTCACCCACGCAGTGGGGGTAAAATACAAAATTTTATTATGTATTAGCATAAAAATATAGCACAAGCATCAATTCAAATAAAAAGGAAGCCAAAGCCCCACACAATATGATCCAATACCCTGGTATATAGTATGAATAAATCAGGTAAATAATAATATATTGCATAAAATATACTAAAAAAGAAAACAATGGTCCGGTGAAATGTACCTGATAGTGCACTAAAAAAGAATATCTGTATGTACAAACAAATACTAAATAAAAAGTGTGACCGCACAATAATATGTGTATCCCTTAACA
Source organism: Oophaga sylvatica (assembly GCA_033576555.1). Lineage (NCBI taxonomy): Eukaryota > Metazoa > Chordata > Amphibia > Anura > Dendrobatidae > Oophaga > Oophaga sylvatica. The sequence goes on from JARQOD010003593.1 coordinate 10,533, forward strand.
ATGTGCTCATAAATGTATGCGTGCTGCAATACAAATTAAATGTGTAGCAAAAAAATAATGCCAAGGAATGAATAAAATGCAATGCAATGTTACCAACACTAACAGCCACAAAATACGCACCAATTACAATGTGCTGATACAAGAACCACCTCCGTGACTACCGTGATTGCTAAATGACCATAGAATACAAACATACTACCTGAGAATACCAGGGGTGGAAATAGATCGTGGAGACCAGGCTGCCTAGTAACGCGCGTTACTAGGCAGCCTGGTCTCCACGATCTATTTCCTCCCCTGGTATTCTCAGGTAGTATGTTTGTATTCTATGGTCATTTAGCAATCACGGTAGTCACGGAGGTGGTTCTTGTATCAGCACATTGTAATTGGTGCGTATTTTGTGGCTGTTAGTGTTGGTAACATTGCATTGCATTTTATTCATTCCTTGACATTATTTTTTTGCTACACATTTAATTTGTATTGCAGCACGCATACATTTATGAGCACATTGTTAAGGGATACACATATTATTGTGCGGTCACACTTTTTATTTAGTATTTGTTTGTACATACAGATATTCTTTTTTAGTGCACTATCAGGTACATTTCACCGGACCATTGTTTTCTTTTTTAGTATATTTTATGCAATATATTATTATTTACCTGATTTATTCATACTATATACCAGGGTATTGGATCATATTGTGTGGGGCTTTGGCTTCCTTTTTATTTGAATTGATGCTTGTGCTATATTTTTATGCTAATACATAATAAAATTTTGTATTTTACCCCCACTGCCTGGGTGAAGTCTTTTCTTCTATTCCCCCTGTTCCTTTTGCATTAAGGGTTATGTTCTGTAATCCGGCTGGTTTTGCCATCCATCTTTTTGTTTTGAGATTCAATTGATAGGTGTGGATTGATTCTTTAGTATTTTATTATTATAATTTTATTATATATTTCCACACTGCATTGTATTTCATTTCAGTTTGGTTCCTAGGAGCCTGAAGCTTTCTTCTGCACTCATCTTCCAGGAGATTGCACTGGTGAGTTCTCTTGCAATCCTCCCCGCGATATTTACTGTCATGATCCCAGTGCAGGGTTGACCTGCACGCTAGGGGTCAGCGTTTTTGAAAAGCGACACTGAGCTGGCAGATCTGCTCCGAAAAGTGCAACGCTCTAAATACACATTTTAGAAAGTCAGCTACAGCTTCATCCGCCCTTGCTGTGATTCAGCAGCGCTTGCAGCTTCTGGCTCAATGACTGGTGTGTGATGCCCACAGGCCTTGAAACTCTACACTGCAGATGTTGGAAAGGATTTGTGAGCAGAAGAGGGCAGTTGGTGAATAGTCTACCAGCATCAACAAGGTTGTCGGTATTCAGTTTTGTCTTCACACATAACATCTGAGGAGTGGACATGGAGGTCTGACATATGTAACATCCTCCAAAACTTTGATGAATCCACAAAGAGGGTGAGCGTCAATGACACCATAATTAACGTCTCCATCCTGCTTATCTGTGTTCTAATTTGAAGATTGAGAGTTATTATAGAGCAAAAACATATTTACAGTTTAACAGTTTCAAACACAACAGTTCTAAGTAACAACAATAATCCAATAATTAAACCAAAACAAAACTACCCTGCTGGTGACAGCTTACAATCTACACTAAGTAACAACGATAACATTAATTAAACTCAAGCAAAACAATCCTGCTCGTGCAAACTTACGATCTAAAATGAGGTGGGGGAGATAAAAAATTAGGGGTATACTTACAAGAAGATATTTACAATGTTGTTTGTACCATGATATTACTGAGGCTAGTTCTAAGTGTTGGAGGCCTGAGGACAAGTCGTCCTCTTGATGAGGACACGGAAGTATTGACTGTTAGCAGTCTTGCATGAATGGCTGAGTTTATGTTAAACTGCCTTTCCCGTCAACCTCGCGTTATCAAAATTTTGGGTGACGGGCAATACTGATTGCTGACAGTTCTAGACCCACACTACAAGGAGAACTTTGCATTTCTTATTCCAGAGGCAGACAGGTGTACTAAATGTTGGAGGAACAGAGGGCCCTTCTTGCAGAATTATTAAAAAAAATCACATCTGAAAGTGCTGGCAGCAGAAGTCAAAGTTTGTCAGCCAAGCAAGGAGTACAGCTGAGAGAGACACGACTTCAAGCCAGCAAAGGCAGTGGAACACTGGCAAAGTTTGGGAGAGTTTTCTCAAACCCTCCCATCGCCCTGTTCCTGAGGCGCAGGGGACTCTCACATGGAGTGAAAGTTTTTGAAAATGTTGAGGGAGTACCTTGCTGACCGTACCAACATCCTCTGTCATTGCTCTGTGCCTTCTAATTATTGGTTATCCATGCTGAACACATCGCATGAACTGTCTCTCTCTACTGTGCATGTGCACTGTACTCATGGTCAAGGAGCACACGACGCCACGCTCCCTGGCGGTTACTGGGCAAACAGCACCTTGTTAAATGGCAGTTTCGTTTTTAGTGGCTGGAGACAATGGGAACTGTCCTTTGCAGGGCCACTGCTCTAAGGATAGAGCATGCTACTCAGCCTCCTATGCGCTGCTTGTCCACGCCACAAATATTTGATGTCTGGACTGCTTTCTCTTAAGCTGGCCCCATGCCTCTAGGTCACCGGGTCTGTCTGCTGCATTTTGCCGCAGCGTTGGCGCTTCAGGTGCATAGTGCACTCACTCCTGCTTTGCTTTTTTTCCCCTCAGCTTCCGGCCAGGTTCCCTGTCTAAACACGACCCCTCTTTCTGTGTAATGGGGCCTGTTCATTACCCTATTCCTTCCACCGGGAAACAGGGGACGCAGCCTTGACAGTTCCGGACACGGCGCAGCACAGGTACCCGCAGCCCGGTCATCCTGATTCCGTACATACTTGGCAAATCAGTTCTTTAATGCAAGCAGCATAGAAGGCATATGCTTCCAATTTTCTAGAGAAAATCGTACAGTACATCCAGAATAGTTTCAATTTGAAGGACTTTGTGGCTCATATCATTCCACAAGATGACACTAGTCTCATACTTAAAATTTTTGGTGGAAAATAATTTCCCCACTAATAGCTTGTGTATGTTTAGAATTATGGTACATCATTTTTGTGATTAATTATTCATACCTATTTGGTTCACAGTATATTCATCTTTTTCTTCAATGCTTTGGAATATAATGTTATAAGAGTTAAAGCAACTTGTTGAAGTGTGTTTTACCTCAAATGTGAAACTAGTCATCAATTGTCAGCTTTACTATGTCTCCATTCCGTGTGCGGCTAACCACTTCATTGATGTTATTGAGTTTCTTTGTCAAGAAAACAACAACTACACCAATACCACGTGTTTTTCCTATTAATTCATCATGCTGCAGATGTAGAGGTGATATTAGGGACCTACATAACATCTGGGGACTGTAGTCAACATGACACTGTGCCAACACCCACTGGGGTATAGCTACCAAGTTGACATAGTTTGTGCACAGCTGAACAGAGTTGTCAGACAAAAAAAATCCTTCAATAACATGTTTGATGGATTGTCTAGTGGAAACACCAATATAGTATTATTATTATTTAGTTATTTATGTAGCGCCATTAATTCCATAGTGCTGTACATGACAAGGGGTTACATACATAGTAATAGATATTGTTTACCCCCCAAAATATTACAATGACAGACTGTTACAGAGGGGAGAAGTCCTTGTCCTTGCCGACTTTCATTCTGTGGGAGAATGGGAAAGAGACAGAAGGTGGTGAGTGCGGCACCTCGGGTGGTGGAGAGGCAGCAGCTCGTGTGGTGTTGTAGAAGTCACATCTACAACCACCATGCTCTCCAAATTAACATCTCTGGAAATGCATCCGAAATGTCAAAATCTGTAGCTTCAGTTATAGAAAATGCATGGGCTCCTTTTAAACGTCATCGTCTAACCAATTCAGTATTAGTAGGTGAGGGCTTGTCAGAATCCTGCCCAGGAACAGCAGGCTTCAGTAGTTGCGAGTCCTGTCCCCGTGATCTTCAACGTTATCTTGCTATGGCTCTTCCAGGCATGATTTCATCAGGAAGATTTAGCCTTCGTAATACAGAGACATAGTACAATACAGAGTACAACACCGCCTAAGCGTTCACCCTCTGCTACTCAGACTTTCTGTCTGCGCAGTGACTGCCTCTAGGCTGAAGATGATGAAGGTGGTAGTAGTTGGAGCATTTAACACAGTCATGAAGCTGCCATAACAACTTTAAACAGAAATCTTTTTACTGACATACCCCACTGTAAATTTTTTTTTTTTTGTGGATGCAAAAGAGTGCTGGATATAATGAGAGTGACAGACTGCCCAAAAAAGGGAATTCAGGCCAAAATGCCTTCATTTTTGGCACACAGATAAATGAGGCATGTCAGAGATATACCCCAAAATGTGGCCTGTTTTTTAAAATAATGAAACATAGTGCTGTATACAAGTACTGTGACACCAAGGACAAAAAAAGAAAACTGCCGTAAACTCGCTAACCTTTGAGCATGCACAGATATGAGCTGGCATGGAGATACCACACCGAAAAATGCGTGGCCTGTATTTTTTTTTGTTTTTTTGAAAAATACTGCTGTATATAAGTACAGTGACACCCAGGACAAAAAAAGAAAACTGCTGTAAACTGGTCAAACTTTGAGCACGCACAGATATGAGCTGGCACGAAGATACCCCATCAAAAAATGTGTGGCCTGTATTTTTTTATTTTTTAAAAAAATACTACTGTGTATAAGTACTGTGACACCCAGGACAAAAAAGAAAACTGCCATAAACCGGCCAAACTTTGAGCACGCACAGATATGAGCTGGCATGGAGATACCACACTGAAAAATGTGTGGCCTGTATTTTTTTGGCTAAATACTGCTGTATATAACTACAGTGACACCCAGGGCAAAAAAAGAAAACCACCGTAAACTGGCCAAACTTTTAGCACGCACAGATATGGGCTGGCACGGAGATACCACACCGAAAAATGTGTGGCCTGTATTTTTTTTATTTTTTTCCCTAATACTGCTGTCTAGAAGTACAGTGACACCAAGGACAAAAAAAGAAAACTGCCGTAAACTGGCCAAACTTTGAGCACACAGATATCAGCTGGCATGGAGATACCACACTGAAAAATGTGTGGCCTGCATTTTTTTTATTTTTTTGCGAAATACTGATGTATATAAGTACAGTGACACCCAGGACAAAAAAAAACTGACATAAACTGGCCAAACTTTGAGCACGTACAGATATGAGCTGGCATGGAGATACCACACAGAAAAATGTGTGGACTGCATTTTTTTAAATTTTTTTGCAAAATACAGCTGTATATAAGTACAGTGACACCCAGGACGAAAAAAGAAAACTGGCATAAACTGGCCAAACGTTGAGCATGCACAGATATGTGCTGGCACGGAGATACCACACCGAAAAATGTGTGGCCTGTTTTTGTTTTTTTTTGGCTAAATACTGCTGTATATAAGTACAGTGACACCCAGGATGAAAAAAACAAAAACGCCGTAAACTGGCCAAACTTTGAGCATGCACAGGTATGAGCTGGCATGGAAATACCAGAACGAAAAATGTGTGGCCTGTATTTTTTTTATTTTTTTCCGTAATACTGCTGTCTAGAAGTACAGTGACACCAAGGACAAAAAAAGAAAACTGCCGTAAACTGGCCAAACTTTGAGCACACAGATATCAGCTGGCATGGAGATACCACACTGAAAAATGTGTGGCCTGCATTTTTTTTATTTTTTTGCGAAATACTGATGTATATAAGTACAGTGACACCCAGGACAAAAAAGAAAACTGACATAAACTGGCCAAACTTTGAGCACGTACAGATATGAGCTGGCATGGAGATACCACACAGAAAAATGTGTGGACTGCATTTTTTAAATTTTTTGCAAAATACAGCTGTATATAAGTACAGTGACACCCAGGACGAAAAAAGAAAACTGGCATAAACTGGCCAAACGTTGAGCATGCACAGATATGTGCTGGCACGGAGATACCACACCGAAAAATGTGTGGCCTGTTTTTGTTTTTTTTTGGCTAAATACTGCTGTATATAAGTACAGTGACACCCAGGATGAAAAAAACAAAAACGCCGTAAACTGGCCAAACTTTGAGCACACAGATATCAGCTGGCATGGAGATACCACACTGAAAAATGTGTGGCCTGCATTTTTTTTATTTTTTTGCGAAATACTGATGTATATAAGTACAGTGACACCCAGGACAAAAAAGAAAACTGACATAAACTGGCCAAACTTTGAGCACGTACAGATATGAGCTGGCATGGAAATACCAGAACGAAAAATGTGTGGCCTGTCATTTTTTTTTTTTTGCGAAATACATCTGTATATAAGTACAGTGACACCCAGGACGAAAACAGAAAACTGGCATAAACTGGCCAAACTTTGAGCACACACAGATATGAGCTGGCACGGAGATACCACACCGAAAAATGTGTGGCCTGTATTTTTTTTATGAAATACTCCTGTATATAAGTACAGTGACACCCAGGATAAAAAAAGAAAACTGACGTAAACTGGCCAAACTTTGAGCACACACAGATATCAGCTGGCACAGAGATACTACTACGACAAATGTTTGGCCTGTACTTTCTTTATTTTTTGGCTAAATAGTGCTGTATATAAGTACAGTACCAGACAGCAAAACAAAATTTAATTTAGGGCTAAAAAGACCAAAATTTTTAGCAGACGGATGGATGAGGCGTGTCACAGATATACAACACTGTAAAATATGTGGCCTGTAGGTATTTTTTTGGGGTTCAGCAAAATAGTGTCAAGAAATTGAGTAAGACATGCAAAAAAAATCTACTCAAACGTACCACATAAAAATAAAATATTTCTCTGCGCACTCAAAAGGGATGTTTGCGACCCCTTTAAAATAGCTGGATTTTCCCACTGTGCTAGGAAAAGGATCTGGCTGTATTGTGCACTGTCAAAAAGCAAATGGAGGGAAAAAAGGGGGTTTGGATTGCTTTGCAATAACAATTGCTCTATTAGCCCTGGCCAAAAAAAATTTCAAAGCCAATTACACCTGGGGCTAGGTATATACGGCCAATATATGGACCCTCTTGAGGTATGCAATGATCTATATACACACATACAGTGCCTGCAGACCTTGCACTGATGTGTATAAAGCGACGTACACTACCCTGCCTACCTAACACTGGAGCCTATATACAGTCATGGACAAAAGTTTTGAGAATGACACAAATATTAATTTTTACAAAGTCTACTGCTTCACTTTTTCTAATGGCAATTTGCATATACTCCAGAATGTTATAAAGAGTGATCAGCTTAACAGCAATTACTTGCAAAGTCAATATTTGGCTAGAAAATGAACTTTATCCCCAAAACACATTTCAACATCATTGCAGCCCTGCCTTAAAAAGACCAGCTAACCTCTTTTCAGTGATTGCTGCATTAACACAGGTGTGGGTGTTGATGATGACATGGCTGGAGATCAATCTTTCATGATTAAGTAAGAATGAGACCACTGAACACTTTAAAAGGAGGCTGGTGCTTGGCATCATTGTTTCTCTTCTGTTAACCATGGTTATCTCTAAAGAAACACGTGTAGTCATCATTGCAATGCACAAAAATGGCCTAACAGGGAAGAGTATCGCAGCTAGAAAGATTGCACCTCAGTCAACAATCTATCGCATCATCAAGAACTTCAAGGAGAGAGGTTCTATTGTTGCCAAAAAGGCTCCAGGGTGCCCAAGAAAGACCAGCAAGCGCCAGGACCGTCTCTTAAAAGTGTTTCAGCTGTGGGATCAGGCTACCAGCAGTGCAGAACTTGCTCAGGAATGGCAGCAGGCAGGTGTGAGTGCATCTGCACGCACTGTGAGGTGGAGACTCTTGGAGCAAGGCCTGGTCTCAAGGAGGGCAGCAAAGAAGCCACTTCTCTCCAGAAAAAACATCATGGACAGACTGATATTCTGCAAAAGGTACAGGCAGTGGACTGCTGAGGACTGGGGTAAAGTTATTTTCTCTGATGAATCCCCTTTTCGATTGTTTGGGACATCAGGAAAACGCCTCATTTGGAGAAGACAAGGTGAGCGCTACCACCAGTCTTGTCTCATGCCAACTGTTAAGCATCCTGAAACCATTCATGTGTGGGGTTGCTTCTCAGCCAAGGGAATCGGCTCTCTCACAGTCTTGCCTAAAAACACAGCCATGAATAAAGAATGGTACCAGAATGTCCTCCAAGAGCAACTTCTCCCAACCCTCCAAGAGCAGTTTGGTGATCAACAATGCCTTTTCCAGCATGATGGAGCACCTTGCCATAAAGCAAAGGTGATAACTAAATGGCTCAGGGAAAAAACATAGAGATTTTGGGTCCATGGCCTGGAAACTCCCCAGATCTTAATCCCATTGAGAACTTGTGGTCAATCATCAAGAGACGGGTGGACAAACAAAAACCTAAAAATTCTGACAAAATGAAAGCATTGATTGGGCAAGAATGGACTGCTATCAGTCAGGATTTGGTCCAGAAGTTGATTGAGAGCATGCCAGGGAAAATTGCAGAGGTCCTGAAGAAGAAGGGTCAACACTGCAAATATTGACTTGCTGCATTAACTCATTCTAACTGTCAATATAAGCTTTTGTTACTCATATGTTTGCAATTATATTTCTGTCTGTGATAAAAACATCTGTCAAACACACATAAAAACCAGAGGGCAGCAGATCATGTGAAAATATAATATTTGTGTCATTCTCAAAACTTTTGGCCATGACTGTACTCCAGAATTAGTCCTTAGAAGGACTGTTGGTTTATCTGGATTTGAGTAGTTTACGATGGTCCCACTCTGCTAGTCCCATTAGTATCTGTTTGTTCCATCCCACTTTGCTAGTACTTGACTTGTAAGTTTGTAATATAGCTGGATCCGCTTACACCTGCTGTGGCTACCTGTGTAGCAGCCGTACCAGCCTGCACCTGCCGTACCAATCTGTATTACAGCTGGACCCGCCTGCACTTGCCATGCCAATCCGTATAACAGTCAAACCCACCTGAACCTGTCATGCCAATCTATATTACAGCTGGACCCACCGGCAGCAGCTGCACCAGGGTGTTCATCAGCCAGAGCCCCTAGCACTTGCTGTGTCAGTCTGTATATCAGCCGCACCTGTCCGGACCCACCAATGTCAGCCTGCATCAGCTGTTCTTTCCCTTCACACCATTCCAGCTGCCAGACCCCTGGGGATCATCTGCCCTGTGTCTGTTGTCTGTCCTGGAGTAGCACCTGGTGTTCATCAGTAGGCAAGCCCAACCCCACCATCTGGGACTCTAGTGAAAAGTCAGGTGCTCATGTAGTCACACCCCTCCAGGCTCTCCTCAGATCATGGCACAGTGGCTCCACCACTCATATTACAGTTTGCAAAGGTCATCGAATCTGCTGACTCTCAGGTGTCTTCTGCTCTGATCTATACCAAGAGGTCTCCCATCACAAAGAACAGCAGGATAAAATTCTCTCGTACCTTCGGAGAGTAACCACCCATCTTGATATGTTATCAACTCAGGCTGCATCCTCACCTACCTAGGCTGCGACCACCTCAGCTGTCACCCAACAGCCTGCCAGCTATGTTTCCAGCTCTGGACCCCATCTGTCAGTTCCTCCACGTTATGGCAGTGACCTTGCCCTTTGTCAGTGGTTAAACTCTTTGCTCACCAGTTTTCCGACTGGGCCAAAGTGGCTTTCATCATGACCCATCTCATTGGCGAAGCTCTAGCATGGCTCAATCCCCTACAGTAGAGAGGTGTTCCTCTTGTGTCAAACCTCCAGTCCTTTCTAGAAGCCTTTGGTAAGGACTCCAATGTGATCAGCCATGCTTCTTCTACAGCATCTTCTCTACTCAGGCTGCACCAGACTAACCTCATAGTGGGCCAGTACACTGTTCGTTTTCGTACTATGTCTTCTGAACTTGCATGGAAGAATGAGGCTCTGGTGGCTACCTTCTGGGACAGCCTTTTTGGACAAATTAAGGATGAGCTGGCTGTTCGTGATATACCCACCTCATTGGATGACTTGGTGTCCCTGGAAACCCGGATAGACATCAGGTTTCAGGAGCATTCCAAAGAGATGACCCACGAAAGAAGATCTGTGCTCTTAGCTCTAACCTTCCAAAGACTGATCAATCAGCAAATCAGGCAGCTTAAGAAGCAGCTCTGCAGTACTACTTAGATCTCAGTCTTAACAGCCCAGGCACCCAACCAGCCCAACCAGAGTCAAAAAGGATGATAAGTCTTAGGCTTCTTCTCAAGCTTCAGTCACAATCTGGGGAGGAGTGGAGGAAAAAGTGGTCATAACTGGGAGCAGAGTGCAGGTAAGATGAGCTATGGGAAAAGGAGGGAAGAGCTTGCCTGCCTAAGATGTTGTATCCCCAGATGGCTGCACTGGTGCATGGTCAAATCTGGTAAAGACTTCCTGAGTAGCCCTTGGATTTGGCACTTTATCAGCAAAATTTTTCTAGTCATGCCTGGTGTGTGCTGAGCACAATGTAGGCCAAGTAGAAAAACACCAAAGAAAAGCACACCCAAAAGTTAGTGCCATTTCCAAAGGCTACAAATAGACTATATACAGTTAAGTAAAGTAGGTATTTAAAAATGCATTGACCTGTTTTCACCATTGGCGTATCCAGTAGGCATATTCAGTAACCAAGGCTACTGAAAAAAGTACTGCTAACAAACTCCTAGCTGAGGTCATCTGCAGGTATGGAATTCCTGAGGTGATAGAGGTACCCACTTCACTGCAGAGATTCTCCAACAGATGCTGACCTCCTTATGGTTAGAGCAAGCCTTCCAGACCCTTACCCACACACAAAGCAGTGGTAATGTAAAACGGCTGAATGGAACGTTGAAACTGATGATACAGAAAGCAACGACAGAAGCAGGGAAGCCTTGTTTTCTGTAAGACATATTCCCAATAAATAGGCAGAATTGACACCCTTTGAGATACTCTTCAGGAGGACAGGGAATACAGGATTGTATTTTCTTCAGGTTATTACTTTGAAGTATGATAATTTTTTCTGTTGTGTGCAAAGTAGTGTTGAGCGATACTGCTCGATATCTAAAAATATCGGATCGGAATGGTATCGCCGATATCACTAAATATCGTCGATATCCGATTCCGATACCGGAAGTCCCATGTAAGTCTATGGGAACCAAATATCGACATTAAAAAAAAACATTCTTGCCTTGTTGGTTAATTGTACATGAAGGAAAACAACAAAGACTAATGTAGAATGTATTGGGGAGGTTGAGGAGACAATAAAGGCAAACATGTTTAACCCAATGCATTGGAATAGCATTAATATATTTTTTTTTGGAAATATGTTTGGATTGACTAACAAATTGACAATGTTGTTAACCTTTTTTCTATTTTGGCAAATATGTATGTTTCACAACTTCCATGCTCTTCACCTTTTTAACTTTTGCCAGTGCCACACTTTCTCCTTCAAATTATTCTTCATCTTCACCTTCTTAATCTTCTTCTTAAACTTCTTGCTATTCATGTTTTTGTTTACATTACTCATATTGTTATCATTACACTAATTAATCTTCTTCATTTTCAAATTCTTCATCTTCTTCCTCTTCATCTTCTTCATCATATTCTTATTTGTGACAGAGATTCCTGTACTTGTAATCTGTAAAAGTATGAATTGTTCATCCTTCCGTTCTTGCTGTCACAAAAGATTTAAATTACAACAGTATTTGTCCGTGTTCAGTTTAGCCTGCAGCAGCAGGCATTTTCCAGGGGCACCACGAGGAGGAACGGACTCACCCCATACACTGCTTAGTCTTCTTCTGCTTAGAATTTAGAGTATATATTTTGCTCTTCATTTTGGTCTTATACTTCATGTTCTTCTGCTTTTTGATCTTCTGCTTATTGTTCTTCTGTCTCTTGTTTTGTATCTTGTAGTTTGTCTTAACCTTCTTTGTCCTGTTGGTGATCTTCTTCTGGGTAATCTTTTATTTTTTCTTTGTGATGGTGTTCAGGCTGGTTGGCTTCATGCTCGTCGTCCTTGTTGTCGTCATCTTCTTCTGGGTGGTCTTTAAGGTCGTCTAATTTCCGAGAAACAGCTGACGTTACTGGAACCCTGACGGGTATCAGATGGAGCAAGAGACAATGGAAGTAACGAGGACCAGCTGACTGTGCTGGACCCCGGACGGGTAGCAGAAGGAAAAGAGGCAATGTCACAACCGAGTACCAACTGACGTTACTGTGACACGGTTACTAAGCAGGAGGTACCTGTGCTCCAAAGCACTACCAAGGACCAGCAGACGTTGGTGGAACTCGGATACGGAGATGGAGGCACCTAGGCCAAAGGCACTGGGGAGAACCACTTGACGGTACTGGACCCCGGACGGGTAGCAGAAGGAAAAGGGGCAATGTCACAACCGAGTACCAGCTGACGTTACTGTGACACGGTTACTAAGCAGGAGGTACCTGTGCTCCAAAGCACTACCAAGGACCAGCAGACGTTGGTGGAACTCGGATAAGGAGATGGAGGCACCTAGGCCAAAGGCACTGGGGAGAACCACTTGACGGTACTGGACCCCGGACGGGTAGCAGAAGGAAAAGAGGCAATGTCACAACCGAGTACCAGCTGACGTTACTGTGACACGGTTACTAAGCAGGAGGTACCTGTGCTCCAAAGCACTACCAAGGACCAGCAGACGTTGGTGGAACTCGGATACGGAGATGGAGGCACCTAGGCCAAAGGCACTGGGGAGAACCACTTGACGGTACTGGACCCCGGACGGGTAGAAGAACGCACCCATGAAAATGTAAGTTGACAGGACGCAAGCCGTCCACAGTTACCGAATCACACAGTCCTACAGTGGGTGCTTGTCCTATTGTCACAATGGAAACCGCCTTTATTTACATATCCCACAGCACACATAGGAATCACCTAAACTGCAGGCACCATAGAGTCGGCTAACCCGAATGCAACACGACAGCACAACTTATTGGAGGATAATTGACGTTCACACTGCCAGGAAACAGCTGTCGTGCTGTAACCAGGCTGGCCAGGAGTCAGTACCCCTGCCAATTACTTACGAGCAACAAATGGCAGTGTTGTAGCCTAGGGAGTAGAGTTCAGGTGGTAGAAAGATGAACATAACAGGAGACATGGAAAACGTTGCCAAACAGTTATTTAATCTGAAAACGGACAGGCAAATTCAGGTGAGATCCATGCCTTGTTCATTTTCAGAAAAGTAAGCCGGTCTACATTCTCTGAGGATAGTCACATGCGACGATCTGTTACTACACCACCTGCAGCACTAAAGACACGCTCAGATAATACACTGGCAGCAGGGCAAGCCAGCACCTCCAATGCATACTGGTTAAGCTCTGGCCATGTATCCAACTTAGAGACCCAAAATTTGAAAGGGGAAGAGGCATCTGGGAGTACACTTAGAGGGAAAGCCAAGTAGTCTGTCACCATCTTACGGAAACGTTTCTTCCTGGTGACTGGAGCCGTCTCGGATGGTGTAGACCTTGCTGGCGCTGTCACAAAACTTTGCCACATTTGTAACATACAGTTCTTGCCCTGTGCAGAGGCGCTGCTTCTGCTCCCTCTTGTTGTAGAGGTGTCTACACTGCCTCGACGCACAGAGCTGCTTTGTAAAGCAGTAGCAGCAGCAGCAGCTCTCTCGGCTGGAATGTACAACAGTATGGATTGCACCAGTGTGTCTTGGTACTCCTGCATTTTACGGTCCCGGTTCACCGGTGTGATGAGGATTTGTAAGTTGTCCCGGTAGCGAGGGTCTAGGAGGGTGTACACCCAATAATCTGACGTGCTGAGAATGTGGGCGATGCGGCGGTCGTTTCTCAGGCACTGAAGCATGAAATCAACCATGTGCTGCAGACTCCCAACTGGCCAACAAAGGCTGTCCTCTGGAAGAGGCGTCATCTCTGCCTCCTCTGCATCACCCACCCTCGCTCTACATACTGACTAGAGCGTTGTGTACCTCCCTCTGTAGGGATTTCTTCCTCCTCCATTGACTCCTCCTCCTCCTCATCCTCCTCACAAAGTGAGCCCTGCCCAGCCCTTTGTGAGGAACCACGTTGCGCTGACTGTCCTGAAGGTAATTGAATTTGTGACTCCTCATCCTCCACCTCTTCCAAAACCTCTTCCTTTAGTGCTTTCAGTGATTTCTGAAGCAGGCAGATAAGGGGGACAGTCATGCTGACTAGTGCATCATCTGCACTCGCCATCCGCGTTGAGACATCAAACGCACGCAAAACATCGCAGATGTCCTTCATAGAGGCCCACTCAGTAGTGGTGAAGTGTGAACGGCGCAAATTGCGAGTTGATTGCGCCTGTTGCAGCTGATACTCCATTACTGCTGGCTGCTGCTCACACAACCGCTCCAACATATGTAACGTGGAATTCCACCTGGTGGGTACGTCACATATGATGCGATGTTCAGGAAGGCGAAATCTGACTTGCAGAGCTGCAATGCGCGATCTGGCCATGCTGGAACGTCGCAAGTGAGCGCACTCTAGGCGGACCTTGTGCAGCAGTGCATCAAGATCCGGATAGTCCCTCAAAAACCTCTGCACGACCAAGTTGAGCACATGTGCCAGACATGGTATGTGAGTGAGGTTGCCAAGGCCCAGAGCTGCCACCAGATTTCGGCCATTGTCACACACTACCAAGCCTGGCTGGAGATTAGCTGACAAAACCACACGTCGCTCTCCTGCTTGATGGCATCCCAGACCTCCTGCGCTGTGTGGCTTCCATTCCCCATGGAAATTAATTTCAGGACGGCCTGTTGACATTTGGCCACGGCTGTGCTCATATTGGTTGCAACAGGTAAGCGTTCACGGGTCCATGTGGAGGTATACCGTGACGGCTCGTGCAGCGATGATTCTGAGGAACTGGAGTAGGAGGAGGAATCAATGTGTACAGACTGGATTCCTGCAATCCTTGGAGTTGGCAGAACACGTACAGCGCCACTGGCAAGATCTGTACCCGGCTCCACAACATTGACCCAATGGGCAGTGAGGGAAAGGTATCGTCCCTGGCCATGGGTACTGGTCCACGCATCGGTGGTCAGGTGGACCCTGCTACTGACGGCGTTTAGTAGCGCATGTTTAATGTTTCCCTCGACATGTTTTTGCAGAGCAGGGACAGCTTGCCTGCTGAAATAAAATCGGCTTGGCACATTATATTGTGGGACTGCCAATGCCATAAAGTTCCTGAAACTGTCAGTCTCCACCAGCCTGAATGACAGCATTTCAAGGGACAGGAGTTTTGCAATGCCAGCATTCAGAGCCTGTGCTCGTGGATGGTTTGCCGAGTATGGCCGTCTTTTATCCCATGCCTGTGTTACCGATGGCTGTTTTTTGTTCTGGGAGTGTGACGATGACTGTGAACTTGCTGCTGTGGGTGGAATAACAGTTTGTCTATGGACAACAGTGACCGAGGTTCTTCCATGGAGATCCTGTGAGGAAGCCGAACCAGGTGTGTGTGAGCTGGAGGTAGAGGCTCGAACACGACCTGAAGATGTAGGTGCTGCTGTAGGTTGGCCTACATCTCCAGTGTGTCTTTGTAACTCAGCTACGTGCTTTGTCCGTACATGTTTCCACATATTTGTGGTATTCAGGTTACTGATATTTTTACCTCTTTTAACTTTTTGCTTACACAGCTTGCATTGAACATAGCAAATATCATCTACAAGTCTGTCAAAAAAGGACCACGCAGTGCAAGTCATGGGAGCGCCAATTTTGACATTTCTAAGAGAACTGCTCCCAACAGGTGCCAAACTGGAGGCTACAGGCAAGCGAGTCTGCAGCCTACCTCTCCCTCCTCTTTGTACCGTTGGGACAATCTCTTCCTCAGAGCTGCTCCCACCACCTTCCTGTTGCTCACGCCATGTTGGGTCTCGGACTTCAGCATCTCCACTACCCTCTTCCAACACCTGCTGCTGTTGGATAGTCTGGGCAGCACCATGCTCCACAAAACCTGGCACCTGAGTCTCATCATCATCATAAGATGCGTTCTGCGGTGTGCTGTCCATCGGCACTGGCTCACCCGCCTCTTCAGATTGAGAGAGACACAGCTGTTGCGCATCACTGCATACTCCCTCTTCTTCAAATTGCAGAATGCTGCTTGCCTGTGCCCGTGTTTGCGAGCCAACAGATTCTGAGAACAGAAGCAGAGACTCAGCTGGCTCCTGTACAGAACTCTCTGACTGCCTGGGCAATTTGACAGGCGGTGAACAGACAGATGGTTGCTCAACAGTGTTGTGTTCCTGAGAGGAGGTGGAAGGAATTGAAGTCGATGCATTGGCTGCCATCCAACCAACAACGGCTTCAATTTGTTCTTCCCGCAGCAGGGGGGCACGCCGAGCTCCTACCAAAGTGCGCATAAAGGAACGCTCACGGGGATAAATGGTGGATGCTGTGTCACTGAGGGCGGCAGCAGCCACAGAATCACCACGTCCTCTCCCTGCTGAAACTCCACGGCCACGACCACGTGCCTTACTCACTGCCTTCTTCATCTTGGTAGATTGATAAAGAAAGTCAGAAAAGTTATAAGGCCTAAGTGTGGTTATTACGCAGAGACTGAAGTGAACACTGAAACACAACTGTTCACAATCTGTGAAAGGCTACTCCTTTGTCTATTTTTATAGTGTTTGCAACCAATGTATTGTATACGGATGGAAGCGCGTCACACTAATAGATTATATTTTAAATGGAATGGAGCAGAACCAATTGGAGATAAATGAAAAGGATGAGGCACTGAGACACGCTCAGCAGAGTACAAGCAGCAGTGCTTGAACAAGTAACTGGAGCGTGATGTGCACTCAAAAAATAAAAAACACAGACTGAAGTGAACACTGAAACACAACTGTTCACAATCTGTGAAAGGCTACTCCTTTGTCTACTTCTATAGTGTTTGCAACCAATGTATTGGATACGGATGGAAGCGCGTCACACTAATAGATTATATTTTAAATGGAATGGAGCAGAACCAATTGGAGATAAATGAAAAGGATGAGGCACTGAGACACGCTCAGCAGAGTACAAGCAGCAGTTCTTGAACAAGTAACTGGAGCGTGATGTGCACTCAAAAAATAAAAAACACAGACTGAAGTGAACACTGAAACACAACTATTCACAATCTGTGAAAGGCTACTCCTTTGTCTACTTCTATAGTGTTTGCAACCAATGTATTGGATACGGATGGAAGCGCGTCACACTAATAGTTAAATTGCATGGAGCTGCAAGAATTACACTGAAGAAAAAAAAAGAGTCTGTGAGTGACACGTGCAGATGCCTACAGACAGCGTTGCATGCAGAGCAAACTGCAGCGTCACCTGCACTCACACACACCTTGCAGAGCTGTTAAAACAACACTGCAGGCAAAAGGAAGCTTTACACAGCGGTTGGTTCTAGCCTGCCTACAGCACAGTACACTAAATCGCAATCTCTAACTGTCCCTCAGGGTCAGCACAGCAGCGTTCTGTCCCTTACTGAATTCACAGCACAGTGACGCTAAAATGGCGGCGGCGCCTTTTATAGTGCATTCTGACATCATTTCAGCATCCAATCACAGCCATGCCATTAGTTAACATGACCGCAGCAGTACAGGATGTGCCCACACTTCTTAGGATTCCTCATTGGCTGACTAAAATCACATTGCCTCTCAAAGAATTATGGGAACTTCCGATTCCGGTATACAAGATATGGAAAATATTGAAACTAAGTATCGAAAGGCCGATAGAGCTAATATCGGCCGATACCCGATACTTGCGGTATCGTATCGCTCAACACTAGTGCAAAGTTTACACAATAAGTTAACATCTCTGCATAAGCAGGTCTTTTCTCCCATTCCAGCCTCAAACAGTCTAGAAGGAACTCATGAACTAAAGCCTGGAGATCTGTTTATGGTAAAAGACATTTCAGGAAATTCCTGAAGCCTAGATACGATTGTCCATGCCAAGTCCCGTTGACCACATCCACTCTGTGAAGAGCCAATTAGATTCACGCCAGCCACTGTAAAAGATAGATCCCTCCAAAATGAGAATATACATGTATATACTTTTATTTATCTTTTTGATAAAGACATGTGGGTGAACTTCAGGCCAAATAGTGCTGAAAGCATTGACAATACTCTGTTGATAAATGTAATCTGTTTGAACTGGTATAATGAAACATTTAATTTTTCATGAGAATTTAGAAGTAGATATTCATAAGATTGTATTAGTAGCAAACACTTGATAAAAATTTTAATAGAAAGAATCATAATCTCACTTTAGAAGAAGCTTTGGTAGATGCAGTTTTTGTTAAAGATAGGCCAGGGCATTTGATTTAATCTGTAGATCACTTTACTGAACATCACTGCTATGATAATGTTATGAGATTTAGCACTTCAGGAAATCAGTCAATTATCTTTTTGAAATCATTAGTACTGTTGTTTCTATGTATTATTCTTATGATAGTGCTGTTAGGGGTCGAGTTCCCGCTTCTGCACAAGGGGAATCTCGAGCTATCCCAGCTGTGGTCTCCCACCGCAGTGGACTCTGCTCAACTTAGATGTCGGTCCCAGCGTCTCACCCAGTCTAACAGTGTGCAGAGAATTACTGCTGCATCTCCAGGCTTTGCTATTGTGGACAGTACTGGTTAGCGGCGAGCGGACGTCTTTAGGACAAAGTCCTTGTTTTCCCCTTCTGAGCATGCCCAGGGTGAGATCTCTCATTGGAGATCAGGGGTCACATGCTCAGGTACTGCAGCAGCTCCTATTGGTCCGCCAGGAAGGTCCTGTGACTACTGGTGTTCTGGAACAGTTTCATTGGTCCTTGTTTCTGGCAGGTCCTGTAGCTGTTACTATAAAAGAGTGGCATGCCTGGGCCGCCATGCGCTAGTGTCAACCATTATATGCTTAGCGCCAGTGTGGTCATGCGTGTGTGTGGTTAGGGCCTGGCTGAAATTAGCCCCTAGAATACCGACTTAATCGGTGAGGAGCTTGGTATGCTAGCTGGTCAGGGTCGGTGTTCTAGATGCCCTAGATTGCCGGCATAACCGGTGAGGAGTTTGATTGCCGTATTCAGGGTCTGGCGTTTAGACGCCATAGATTGCGGGTGACTCCCGCGAGGACGTTCTATGTTCGCTTAGCTGTTCACTGTGTACCTGGGTGCCTGACAGGACACAGAAGTTTGTCTCAGCGGCTCTGTGACGTAACAGGGTTCGCTTTCAACGCTAGACAGAGCCCTAGCGTGTTTATTTTGCGACTCAGTTGTGTTCAGTGAGCTTGCACACATCGCCATATAGCGCTGCGGCATTCCTAGCGGCTCTGTGGATTAACAGAGTTCGCACATATTGCCACAGCGCGTTACGGCGTTTATTTTGGCGACTCTGCGGGATTACATAGTTCGCTTCTTGCGCCATTTTACTAGCAGTAGGCTCCGCCTGCACGGTGGACCCCGGGCTGCGAACGCACCTCTCCACATCATATATTTGGTGCGTTCCGCAGACCCTAACAAGTGCTAAATGTGTTCTCTTTTGTAAATTAAAGGCTGCATTTTCAAGAAGACCCCTCCAGAGAGAAGTAATAGTGTTGTGAGTTCAAAGAAACTAAAAATTATCTGATGTCTAGAATCCAGTGAAGAGTTAATAAAAGCCCTTGAAGTACGGGCACAGGAACATTTTTGGTCTTCAAGAATCACAAAAGGAGGGAATTATGCAACTCAGGATCCATTTTGTCTTTTCAGTCTCCATTTTATGCTCTAAATCTATCACGCAATTTTACAAAGGAACCCCCCACTACACATTCCAAGTCCCTGAGATTCTGAATCGAACCAGACACTTAGACACGACAATCTCAGAGCCCCACAATCAGTTCCTTGCTTGTTTGCATAAAGCCCTTTCAACCAGGGGTGTATAAGAACTCCACCAGCATTTCATTAAAGTGGAATCTTATGGTGTACACTAAGTTTGTGCTTATGCTGTATTGATTCTTCAAACTCGTTCATCACAACAATACTAATCTGGCTTTGCACATCAACTCAGGTGGGCCTGTTGCACCCACAGTCACCAATTTGTTTTCAGCTCCCATTATTTAACCCCTTCACCCCCAAGGGTGGTTTGCACGTTAATGACCGGGCCAATTTTTACAATTCTGACCACTGTCTCTTTATGAGGTTATAACTCTGGAACGCTTCAACGGATCTTCGCGATTCTGAGATTGTTTTCTCGTGACATATTGTACTTCACGTTAGAAGTATAATTTCTTTGATATAACTTGCGTTTATTTTTGAAAAAAACACAAATATGGCGAAAATTTTGAAAATTTTGCAATTTTCAAACTTTGAATTTTTTTCCCTTAAAACAGAGAAATATGTCACACAAAATAGTTAAGAAATAACATTTCCCACATGTCTACTTTACATCAGCACAATTTTGGAACCAAAATTTTTTTTTGTTCGGAAATTATAAGGGTTAAAAGTTGACCAGTGATTTCTCATTTTTACAACAAAATTTACAAAGCCATTTTTTTAGGGACCACCTCACATTTGAAGTCACTTTGACGGGTCTATATAGCAGAAAATACCAAAAAGTGACACCATTCTAAAAACTGCACCCCTCAAGGTACTCAAAACCACATTCAAGAAGTTTATTAACCCTTCAGGTGCTTCACAGGAGCTGAAGCAACGTGGAAGGAAAAAATGAATATTTAACTTTTTAGCCACAAAAATGATCTTTTACAAACTTTTTTTTTATTTTGACAAGGGTAAAAGGAGAAAATGGACAGATAAGGTTGTTATGCAGTTTCTCCTGAGTACGCCAATACCCTATATGTGGGGGAAACCACTGTTTGGGCACACGGCAGAGCTCGTAAGGGAAGGAGCGCCGTTTGACTTTTTCAAACTAAAATTGGCTGGAGTTGAGATTGGACGCCATGTCGTGTTTGGAGAGCCACTGATGCGCCTAAACAGTGGAAACCCCCCACAAGTGACACCATTTTGGAAACTAGACCCCCTAAGGAACTTATCT
Organism: Oophaga sylvatica; assembly: GCA_033576555.1. NCBI lineage: Eukaryota > Metazoa > Chordata > Amphibia > Anura > Dendrobatidae > Oophaga > Oophaga sylvatica. The sequence continues at coordinate 31,593 of JARQOD010003593.1, forward strand.
AGATCTGTTGTGAGCACTTTGAGCCTCAAAGTGTTTCACAAAAGTTAATAATGCCTGGGTGTGAAAAAAAAAAAAACAATTTTCCACAAAAATGATTTTTTAGTCCCAAATGTTTGATTTTTCCCAAGGAAATTGGACCCCAAAAGTTGTTGTCCAATTTGTCCTGAGTTTGCTGATACCCCATATGTGGGGGGGTGAAACTGTTTGGGCGCACGGCAGGGCTTGGAAAGGAAGCAGTAACGTTTTGGAATGCAAACATTGATGGGGGTCATGTTCCGTTTGTAGTGCCCCAGATGAGCCTAAACAGTGGAAACCCCCCACAAGTGACCCCATTTTGGAAGCTAGACCCCCTAAGGAACTTATCTAGATCTTTGGTGAGCACTTTGAACCCCCAAGTGCTTCACACAAGTTTATAATGCCCGGGCATGAAAATAAAAAATCCTATTTTTTTCCCACAAAAATTATCTCTTAGTCACTAATTTTTTATTTTCCCATAGGTAACAGGAGAAATTGGACATCAAAAGTTGTTGTCCAATTTGTCCTGAGTACGTTGATACCCCATATGTGGGGGGGAATCACTGTTTGGGCGCATGGCAGAGCTCGGAATGGAAGTAGCACCATTTGACTGTTTCCAACCAAAATTGGCTGGAATTGAGATTGGATGCCATGTTGCATTTGGAGAGTCCCTGATGTGCCTAAACAGTGGAAACCCCCCACAAGTGACCCCATTTGGGAAACTAGACCCCCTAAGGAACTTATCTAGATCTTTGGTGAGCAATTTGAACCCCCAAGTGCTTCACACAAGTTTATAACGTAGAGCCGTTAAAATTAAAAAATCATATTTTTTCCACAAAATTGATCTTTTCACCCCAATTTTTATTTTCCCAAGGGTAACAAGACTCCAAAAGTTATTGTGCAATTTGTCCTGAGTACACTGATACCCCATATGTGGGGGTAAACCACTGTTTGGGTGCATGGCAGAGTTTGGAAGGGAAGGAGCGCCGTTTGACTTTTTCAACGCAGAATTGGCTGGATGCCATGTCGTGTTTGGAGAGCTCCTGATCTGCCTAAACAGTGGAAACCCCCCACAAATGACACCATTTTGGAAACTAGACCCCTCAAGGAACTTATCTAGATGTGTGGTGAGCACTTTGAACCCCAAAGTGCTTCACAGAAGTTTATAACGTACAGCTGTAAAATAAAAAATCTTTTTTTTTTTTTTACAAAAATGATTTTTTCGCCCCCAATATTTTATTTTCACAAGGGTAACAGGAGAAATTGGACCCCAAAAGTTGTTGTCCAATTTGTCCTGAGTACGCTGATACCCAACATGTGTGAGAAAATTTCTGTATGGGTGCACGTCTGGGCTCGGAAGGGAAGTAGTGACGTTTTGGATTGCAGACTTTGATGGAATGGTCTGGGGGCGTCATGTCGCATTTGGAGAGCCCCTGATGCGCCTAAACAGTGGAAACCCCCCACAAGTGACCCCATTTTGGAAAATAGACTCCACAAGGAACTTATCTAGAAGTATGTTGAGCACTTTGAACCCCTAAGTGCTTCACAGAAGTTTATAACGTACAGCTGTAAAAATAAAAAATCCTTTTTTTTTTACAAAAATGATTTTTTCGCCCCCAATATTTTATTTTCACAAGGGTAACAGGAGAAATTGGACCCCAAAAGTTGTTGTCCAATTTGTCCTGAGTACGCTGATACCCAACATGTGTGAGAAAACGACTGTATGGGTGCACGTCTGGGCTCGGAAGGGAAGTAGTGACGTTTTGGATTGCAGACTTTGATGGAATGGTCTGGGGGCGTCATGTCGCATTTGGAGAGCCCCTGATGCGCCTAAACAGTGGAAACCCCCCACAAGTGACCCCATTTTGGAAAATAGACCCCACAAGGAACTTATCTAGAAGTGTGGTGAGCGCTATGAAGCCCCAAGTGCTTCACAGAAAATTTATAACATACAGCCGTAAAAACAAAAAAATCATTTTTTTTTTACAAAAATGATTTTGTCGCCCCCAGTTTTTTATTTTCCCAAGGGTAACAGAAGAAATAGGACAAATTGCACAATAACTCTTGGGGTACAGAGTACGCTGATACCCCATATGCGGGGGTAAACTACTGTTTGGGCGCATGGCAGAGCTCAGAAGTGAAGGAGCACCGTTTGACTTTTTCAACGCAGAATTGGCGGGAATTGAGATCAGACGCCATGTCACATTTGGAGAGCCCCTGATGTTCCTAAACAGCAGAAACCCCCCAATTCTAACTTCAACCCTAACCCCAACATACCCCTAACCCTAGTCCCAACCCTAACCACAAACCTAACCCTAACACACCCCTAACCCTAATCCCAACCATAACCCTAATACTAACTTTAGCGCTAATCCTAACCCTAACTTTAGAAGCAACACTAACCCTAATGGGAAAATGGAAATAAATACATTTTTTTAATTTTATTATTTTTCCCTTACTAGGGGGGTGTTAAAGGGGGGTTTGATTTACTATTTATAGCGGGTTTTTGGATTGGCAGCTGTCACGCTAAAAGACGCTTTTTATTGCAAAAAGTAGTTTTTTGCATCACCACATTTTGAGAGCTATAATTTTTGCATATTTTGGCCCACAGAGTCATGTGAGGTCTTATTTTTTGCGGGACGAGGTGACGTTTTTATTGGTACAATTTTTGAGCACGTGACATTTTTTGATCGCTTTTTATTTCGATTTTTGGGAGGTTAGAATGAACAAAAATCAGCAATTCATGAATTTCTTTTGGGGGAGGCGTTTATACCGTTCCGCGTGTGGTAAAACTGATAAAGCAGTTTTATTCTTCGGGTCAGTACGATTACGGCGATACCTCATTTATATCATTTTTTTATGTTTTGGCGCTTTTATAGAATAAAAACTATTTTGTATAAAAAATCATTATTTTTGCATCGCTTTATTCTGCGAGCTATAACTTTTTTATTTTTCCGCTGATGATGCTGTATGATGGCTCGTTTTTGCGGGACAAGATGACGTTTTCAGCGGTACCATGTTTATTTATATCTGTGTTTTTGATCGCGTGTTATTCCACTTTTTGTTCGGCGGTATGATGATAAAGCATTGATTTTTTGCTTAGTTTTTTTTTTTTTTTTAAGGGGTTCACTAAAGGGGTTAACTAGTGGGACAGTTTTATAGGGGGGGTCGTTACGGACGTGGCGATACCAAATATGTGTACTTTTATTGTTTTGTTTTTTTTATTTATAGGAAGAAATGAATTTATTGGGGAATATTTTTTTTTTTTTGATGATTTTTTTTACCACTTTTTATTTTTATTTTTTTTACTTTTTTACTTTGTCCCAGGGTGGGACATCACAGTATTTTAGCAGATCGCTGGTGTGACAGTGTGCACAGCAGTCTGTCACACCAGCGATCGCTCTGGCACTGCTGCAGGCTTCCCCAGCGCCTGCTCTCAGCAGGCACTGAGGAAGCCACCTCCCTGCAGGACCCCGGCGCCATCTTGGATCCGGGGACCTGGAGGGAGGATGGACCCTCGGAACAGCGCGACACATCGCGCTGTTCTGAGGGTCTCAGGGGGGCGCGCAGGGAGCCCCTGCCTGCGCGATCCTCCCCTGTGCCCCGGGCACACCGCGATCATGTTTGATCGCGGTGTGCTAGGGGTTAATGTGCCGGGAGCGGTCCGTGACCGCTCCTGACACATAGTGCTGGGTGTCAGCTGTGATATACAGCTGACACCCGGCGGCGATCAGCTACGCTCCCCCCGGGAGCGCAGCTGATCGCCTATGACGTACTATTCCATCCATGGGAATTAGGTCCAGGGTCACATGGACGGAATAGTACGTCTGATGGCAGAGAGGGGTTAAAAGCAATTGGGAAAATTAAGGTAGAAACTTTATTAGTTTCAAATAACTGCAATTTTTTCAGTGTGACAGGTTCTCTGGCACTGTATGTGAGGGAAGATATGTGTTACCAAAATTGCTTTCTTCCATGATTTGAAACCCATAACTTTCTCTCCAGAATGCTATGTGCTGAAGAGGCTAACCAGCCATAATAAGGGACTGGGATTTTGTGAGCAGGTGAGAGATGGGCGGGACACCTACTCACCATATCTCCACCTTAAGGGTGTGGCTTGGGAGTTAAATGTGCAGCCACTGTTTTTTTTCTCTTTGTTGTGTGATTGGAGAGGAGAGCTTCCAGGAGGAGCTGAAGACATATGGTGGTCTCAGAGGGCAAATTAAGCAAACATAAGGACTTTGCTGGACTTAATCTTTTGTTTTGATATTAGGCTGGAAAGGCCTTGTTTATTTGGATCAGCCCTGCTATGGTTTATACTATGCTCTAATAAACCAGCAGGTGTTTTACCCAGCAAGCATTCCTGTGTTTACATCTGCAAGCAGCTGAGTGAGTCAAACCTTCAAGTTGGTGTTTTGAAGGTGGGCATCAATCTAGGAATATGCATAGCGGCTGTGGACAAACTGCATGTCCTACGTAAAATCCGTCAACCAGCAGGAGACATCTGGAAACAGGGATGAGCTTGTCAAGCATCTGGTCCAACAGCAGCAGCAGCTGGCAAGTCAACAGCAGAAAATGGCGCAACAGGAAACGAACAAACTGTTGGCACAGCAGCACCAACAGCAGCAGCGACAGCAACAGGAGGCACTAATGCGACAGATGGCAGAGGCCATTCGTGGCAGGCCGTCCATCTCCTGCCCAACTCCAGGTGATGACTTGTACATCCGGAATACGGTAAGATGAGCAATGCAAAAGATGACCCTGGGGGATGATGTGGAAGCTTTTCTGAATGTTTTGAGAGGGTGGCTGAATGGAGAAACTTCCGCCAGAGCAGTGAGTTGAGGTGATGATGCCATATTTGTCGGGCAAACCCCAAAAGGCATATTATGACTTAGCACTCCAGAATGTCAAAGAATACGCTAAATTGAAGACTGAAATCTTGGTACGCCCAACTTCCCTGACTTAGAAGTGTACAGAGAGAACTTTGGGACTGCTCAAATTAGGGACCTTACCTTAAAGGGTACATTTGATAATGTTATCATATGCAATTGGGTTGCTCAAGAGCCGGGGTGACACCAGGTTCCCACACTTTGCAATCAATGCTGATTTATTATATTGGGTGACTGTAGAGAAACAGGGTCAGTGGGTGCTCTTGTCCGCTGGCCTGGCTGCCTTTAGAAAGATTGCATGGACCAGGGCTCATACCACTGAATGCCCGATCTATCTCCCCGTGGGCAATATACTACACAGACAACGCAGGGTTAGGGTAAAACAGTGTGGCAATACTTTATTGAACCACAACACCCAATAACAAACAGAACAATCCCAGCAATTACCCCCAACATGGTTGCACATTACAAGGCCTAACCCTTCCGCTGACTCGCCTGGATAATGGTAGATGTTACGTCAGAGCTCCCAGGGTCAATATTCCACCTGTGATATACACACAGAGAAGAGATATTGACAAGCGTAGGGAGATGACCAAGAACAGTCCATAGAGTCCGTAGAAGGTCTAAAGCCAGTTGACACAACGTCACAGCTCCAAGGGTCGCTATTCCACCTTTGATAGACACACAGAGAAGACATAACAACAAGCGTAGGGAGATGACAGTCCATACAAGGTCCAAAGCCAGTTGACACGATAGTCACCACCAGGCTTATCCGACCATCTCCATGGAACCAGGTGACCAGCGGGTTTCAAAGCCTGGCTTTCTCCAAACATATCCATGGTTCAGAGATGGTCACTGGATTAGATCTGTGTCCTTCCAACTGGAGCCGACGACCCCTAGGTTGATTCGAGCTTCTGTACGGTCGACATTCGCGAGGGCTTCTGGACATTACCAAGGAAACCTGGGAAGCCGAGGTCACACCACACTGGAGCATCATAGAGCATGTCGCCCAGTTGCAGGAGAGGATGGTAAAAGTAATGCCTATTGTGAAGGAGCATGCTCTCCAGGCACAGGAGGCACAGGCAAGGGTGTATAACCTATCAGCAACGCTGAGGTAGTTCAAGCCCTGGCACCACATGTTAGTGCTTATCCCCATGGTGGAGAGCAAGTTTCCAGCCAAGTGGCAAGGCCCATATGACAAAGTATGGAATGAACAAGGCAACTGTTAGATTCATAACTGGGTTAGAAATCGCAGCTAAAGAGTGGTCGAAAATGGCTGAACATCTAGTTGGAAGAATGTCTCAAGTGGGAACCACAGGGCTCTGTCCTGGGCCCTGTACTGTTCAACATCTTTATCAATGATTTAGATGAATGAATTAAGAGTAAACTGATTACATTTGCTGATGACACTAGGAGGGATAGCTAATACTAGAGAAGAGAGATAGAGGATTAAAAAAGATATAAATAAACTGGAGCAGTGGGCAGCAACTAAAAGAATGGTTTTTAACAGGGAAAAATGCAAAGTAGTACATATGGGCAATAAAAATGAAAAAGCATAAACAGAATGGGAGGAATAGTGCTAAGCAACAGCACATGTGAAAAAGGCAAATACAATTCTGGGATGTATTAACCAAAAAATACAGTCTAGATCACGTGATGTCATTACGTGATGTCATTTACTCCTCTTTTGTCAGACCTCATCTGAAATACTGTGTCCAGTTTTGGGCACCACATTGTAAAAAAGACATCAACAAACTAGAGCAAGTTCAGAGAGGAGCGAACAGAATAGTGACCGGTCTGGAAACCATGTCCTATGAGGAACGGTTACAGGATTTGGGAATGTTTAGCTTGCAAAAAAGAAGACTGAGAGGAGACATAATAGCTGTCAAATATCTCAAGGGCTGTCATATTGTAGAAGGATCATCTTTATTCTCATTTCCACAAGGAAAGACTAGAAGCAATTGGGATGAAAGGATGAAGGAGACAAAGATTAGATTTTAGAAAAAACTTTTTGATAGAGTGATCAATGAATTGTACAGGCTGCCATGAGAGGTGGTGAGTTCTCCTTAAATTGAAGTCTTCAAACAGAGAGGTGGTGAGTTCTCCTTCAATTGAAGTCTTCAAACGGAGGCTGGACAGACATCTGGGATGATTTAGTAAATCCTGCTTTGAGCCGGGGGTTGGACCAGATGACCCAGGAAGTCCCTTCCAAATCTACAATTCTATGAAGTGTTTCTATGAAAATGGCTGTAAAATGGGCATAGTAAGGGCTAGCAGTACAATTGCCCTGCAAACACATGTGGATAGGGAAATGATTTTAAATAATATAGAATAAAAAACGAAAAAATTATAATCTTGAACTAGGAGCTAGAGGTCCAAATGTAGGAGGAGGTTGAAGAGAAGGTGGAGGTGGTGTAGGTCGAAAAGGCATAGAAGAAGGAGGAAGTAAACAATACTATTTTTTTAATGATTTTTTAGGGAGTACTCTGAAAATAGGCATTTTAATTATTTGCCACCCACTATTTATCTGCATAGAAGCTGTCTAATACTCTGCACCTTTCTTAGGTTAAAACAATGAGGAGAGCATCAAATAGGGTACAAAGCAGTGTTGATAGTGGTGCTGGTGTAGCTGCTACAGAGAGAGAGAGGACGTGGTTGATTTGTGCCTGCTATGCACCTTTCTCTGGTACATGCAGGTGACAGTATCTTCTGTGCAATTTCGTATGCCCAAGTACCTCTGGATGATTTATGAGGCCAGAACAATTAGAGGTGGTTTTAGATTGGATGGCTGAAAGTGCCTTCAGTTCCTTTGCTTTGTCTTCTACTTGGTACCCTGCTGAAAGCACAGATTTTGCACCTGCGGGCCATGGGCATCTGTCTGCCACCTCAACCCCTTGTAATTCATTCAAGCAGTCTGAGCCCTAAGTCATGCAGCAGTCACTTCTGCTTTTTGATGACTCTGCTGACTGTGATTCCATGGGCTATCCACATTGCCTGCCCAAAAGTGATGTTGAAAAAAGTGCACTGATGACCAACCAATTGTCCTGTTTATCAGTACATATCAGGGGTAGTGCAAACAGTTAGTGGACCACCATAGCACATCTGTGGTGGTGCTGCTGATGATGATGATGAAACACAGGTGCCTACTGCTGCAGCTTTCTGCTGTATGTAGACCGGAAAGGAGGGCAGGGGTGAGGACTGGGTGGAACATCACATGGGTGATTATTATTATTATTGATATTATTTATTTTTTAACACAAATAGAAATTGCAATAAACAAACTAGAAAGACAGGTGCAGAGAGGAGAGGACCCGTCCCTTGCGGCCTTACATTCTACTGGATAATGGGGAGGCTGACAGTAGTTTTAGGGGTTGCGGCAGCTCTGGTGTTGGTGAGTTGGTAGTGGGGGTCATTGCAGGCTATAAGCTGTTTTGAAGACATGGCATTTCCACTTGAAAGTCCCGAATGTAGAGGATAATCAGATGTGTGCAGCCTCAGAATTCTACAGAATGTGGGATACTCAGGAGAAGTCTAGCAGGTGATTGGGTGAGGAACGTATGATTGTGGAGGAGAGAAGTTACGTGGTGAGATATATCTGGAGATTAGTTAAGAGATACATGGGTGAGACAGATTATGTATGGGTTTGTAGGTCAGTGTTAGTAGCTTGACATTGATATGTTGTGGAATTGGGAAATGATGAAGGACTTTGCAGAGGGAAGAAGCAGAGGAGTAGTGAGGACATAAGTGTATTAGTAGGGCAGCAGAGTTAAGGACAGACTGGAAAGGTGCAATGATGTGATGGGGATGATGAGGTCCTAGACCCCACGTGGAGTTAAGGCTATTTCAGTGATATGGGCAGTTTGGAGAAAGATGTGGCTCAGCTGCACACAAAAAAGAGCAAGGAGGGTACAAAAGCGTGGTGTCTGGCCCCTAGCCAGTACGTTGGCTTCAACTAGCCACCACGCCGATGAACCGAGTACACCAAAGCCAGCTCAAAGGAGTTCCCTGACAATACACGGGTGGTTTGCATGATGTGCCATCAGAAAGTGAAGTGAGGCATGGGCGGACATACCACCGGTTCAACCGGTGCGGCTGCACCGGGGCTCAGAGGCTTCAGGGGTCCCCTCCTATTGGTGTTCCTTCAGGCCCAAATATAACTGCATTCCTGACCATAATATTGTTCTCAGACGGTGCACCACTGACTCCAACAGGGGGATCTTCCTGTAACCTCTTGAAGTCCCTCATGAGCCTCCTCCTGGTCGGGGTGGAAATGGCCTTCGCTGAGGCGGACGGAGGAACAGACGAGGAGAGCGGGTGTCGGGAGCCCAGGCCCGGCCACTGCCGCTGTTTGCTCTGTAGCCCTGGCACAAACAAGCCTCGATAATACTCACTTATTATGTATAACACCATCCTTAGTTACATAGTTTCCTCTTTTATCATGTATAACACATCCCTTATTACGTACCATCCTTTCTAGTAATATATGGTGCCGTCCTTTATATAGCTTGCTCTGCTGTTATGTATAGTGCTGTCTCTTACATAGTGTTTTCTTGTTAATTTTGATATTCACAACGCCCTCTTTTATTACATAGTCCCCTCTCTTTTTAGATATAAAATTACTGCTGATCGAGAAGCCAGTGACCAGACTACCAGTCCATCAGCTCCTCATTTAGAAAGGAAGCTTTCCCATGCTCCATCAGCCATCATTGCATTATACAGCTAACAAGACAGGACGGTATGTAATAAAAAACAGGGCTCTATATAATCCAATAATCCAATATATAAGGGACAGTACTGTACATAACAAGAGAGGGCACTTTAAAAAGGACAGCAATATACATAATAAAGGAGACTATGTAATATACATACATGTATGTGTGTGTGGCTATATATACAGTATATATATATGTAGCTTTGTCACCATAAAATGAAGGGGGCCCAGACACATTTCTTGCACAGGGGCCCCAAGCTGTCAGTGTCTGCCTCTGAAGTGAGGCATAAATGTTCTAAACCACAGCACCACCTGCGTGACGAGCAGGGCTGTATTTGCCACTAGGCACTTGTGGGCACGTGCCTAGGGCGGGACCCTGCGGGGGGGGCGGCACCTGAGCAAGAAATTTTTTTTTCTTTTTTTGGTCTGGGGGCTGGCCCTCCCCTTGCTTCCCTCACCCCTCCATCATCATACTCACCTCCTCCTGCTGCAGCTTCACCGTCCAGCGCCGATATCTTCTTCCTGTACTGAGCGGGCGGTCCTGGCACCGCTCATTAAGCTCATGAATATGGACGCCACTTCACTCTCATAGGCGTGGCGTACATATTTTCAAGAGCTTAATGAGCGGTACCCACGTGTGACCGCCCGCTCATACAGGAACAGGATGTCGGCGCTGGACGGTGGAGCTGCAGCAGGAGGGGGTGAGTATGATGATGGGGGGTGACTGCCGTGGGCTGGGGGGTGAGCGCTGTGGGCTGGGGGGAACGCTGTGTGCTGGGGGGAGCACTGTGTGCTGGGGGTGAGCGCTGTGTGCTGGGGGAGCACTGTGTGCTGGGGGAGTTCTGTGTGCTTGGGGGGGTGAGCGCTGTGTGCTGAGGGGTGAGCTCTGTGGGCTGGGGGGAGCGCTGTGAGCTGGAGGGGTGAGCACTGTGTGCTGGGGGGAGCGCTGTGTGCTGTGGGGGTGAGCACTGTGGGCTGGGGGGAGCGCTGTGGGCTGGAGGGGTGAGCGCTGTGGGCTGGGGGGAGCGCTGTGTGCTGGGGGAGCGCTGTGTTCTGGGGGTGAGCTGTTGTGAATGTGTTAGAAATCAATTCTGAGCAGAAGCTCCCTCTGGTGGTTACAAACAGTACTGAACCATTCAATGATGATTGGCAATCAGGAGTTACAGACTGGTCTTATATAAGGGAGGTTCCCTCCCAACATGGTTGCCGGTGATCAATTGTTCTTGTCTCAACTGTGGTTCCTGGTTCACTTGGAAGCTTGCTGAGTCTTGCCTCTTCTCCTGCTCTCAGATAAGATATTTTCTGTTTTTTTTTTTGTGCTTGCTTTTTGCTTTGTTCCCTGCACTTCTGTGGAGGTCAGCCAGGTCCCCTCCGGGGGCTTGTGCTCCTCTCAGTTTATCTGAGCCACTGTTATTTGTTCATTTGCCTTCTCCAGTTTTTTCAGTGGCTGTGGCTTAGTTTTGTTACACCAGAGAACTAATTTAGGTGGTAGAGGTCGTGTGATCTCAGGTGTTTTTGCAATTAGTAGAGTTGGTATTTTTTAGGGTTTTTTGGATTGCAGTAAGTGTCCTTCCTATCCTTTTCTGTCAAGGAAGATTGGGCCCCAACGTTTGCTCATACTATTTTCTGTCTGTGTCTGTATTTCCTCTTATCTAACCGCAATTACATGTTTGGGGGCTTCCTATGTTCTTTGGGGATCTGCTCCGGGGCAGATAGCTTTCCTCTTTCTATCTTTAGATGTAGTTAACCTCTCAGGCTGTGACGAGGCGTCTAGGACCAACGTAGGAACGCTCCACGGCTGCCTTTAGTTGTGGTGGTTAGTCAGGGTACTGCAATCCAGTAGATTCCAACCTCTCTGGTGTATTGCCGTTTTTGCCTACTCTCCTCAGCTACCAAATCATAACAGTATCACCGGCCAAAGTGAAAATTATATGGTACTCAACAGAAGGGAAAAATAGTAAAAGGAAAAAGAAAAAGGAAAGTTGTCAGAAATTTTTTTTTTCTCTGTTTGTTGCATTTTTTCCCTCTTTTTCTCTGGGGCTGAGGAGGATTTTTTTTTTCTCTCAATGGAGTTTGCACAGTTGTCTGGCCGTGTGGATCAGCTTGCCACTGAAGTTCGGAGTATTGCTACCTATCTTGCAGGGTTGCCGGTTGTGGAACCTAGGATCCCCATGCCAGATTTATTTTTGGGGGATCGAGCTAAATTTCTGAATTTCAAAAATAACTGTAAGTTGTTTTTTGCCTTAAAACCTAAGTCCTCAGGGAACGCAGCACAGCAGGTTCAAATTGTCATCTATCTCCTGCGCGGCGATCCTCAGAATTGGGCTTTTTCTTTGACACCTGGGGACCCTGTTTTGAGTAATGTTGATGCATTTTTTCTGGCTCTGGGGTTATTGTACAATGAACCTAATGTCACTGATCAAGCTGAAAAAGCCTTGTTGGCATTAAATCAGGGGCTTGAGGACGCTGAGTTGTACTGTCAGAAATTCCGAAAGTGGTCAGTCCTGACCAAATGGAATGATGATACTTTGGCAGCCCTTTTTCGGAAGGGTCTGTCAGAGAATGTAAATGATGTTATGGTGGGTTTCCCTGCTCCCTCTGGTCTCAATGATTCTATGTCATTGGCGATTCAAATTGACAGACGTTTGCGTGAGCGTAGAGGTATGCGTGGAATAGTGTTGCCTTGTGAACCAGCTTCCGAACCCATGCAGTGTGATAGAGTGGCTTCTGGGGCACAGCGTCATGAGTTTCGAAAACGCAATGGGTTATGTTTCTACTGTGGTGACGCCTCTCATGCTATTTCAGTCTGCCCTAAGCGGGGAAGACGTTTTGCACGCTCAGTTGTCTTGGGTAGTGTTCAGACTAAATTTCTGTTGACTGTTACCCTGATTTGCTCCCTGTCCACATTTTCTGCTCAGGATTTTGTTGATTCGGGAGCAGCTATTAACCTGATGGATTTTGATTTTCCTAAACGTTGTGGGTTTCCCTTGATACCCCTACGGAAGTCTATTCCCCTACTGGGGATTGATTCTACCCCTTTGGCTGAGAATAAACCCAGTTCTCTACTCAGGTGATAATGAGGGTTGAACCTGATCATCAGGAGAGTTGCAAATTTTTGGTGCTGTATAATCTGCATGACATTATTGTACTAGGTTTCCCTTGGTTACAGTCTCATAATCCTGTTTTGGATTGGAAATCTGTGTCTGTAACCAGTTGGAGCTGCCAATGTGTTAATGCCAACACTCCTGTTTTTTCTGCCTCTCCCCAGGCTCAGGATGTTCCTGACTTTTTGACTGATTTTTCTAATGTGTTTAGCGAAAGTAAATCTGCATCCTTGCCCCCCCATAGGAGCTATGACTGCGCTATTGAATTAGTGCCTGGTAGTAAATTCCCTAAAGGTCGCCTTTTTAACTTGTCTGTACCTGAACATGACGCTATGCGGTCTTATATCAAGGAGTCATTGGAGAAGGGTCATATCAGACCATCCTCTTCACCCTTGGGTGCCGGTTTTTTCTTTGTGGCCAAAAAGGATGGTTCATTAAGGCCGTGTATTGATTATCGTCTCTTGAACAATATCACTGTGAAATATCAATATCCGTTACCCTTGATTTCTGACCTGTTTCCAGGGTGAAAAGTGCTACTTGGTTTACCAAGCTTGACCTCAGGGGGGCGTATAACCTTATTCGCATTAAGCACGGGGATGAATGGAAGACGGCGTTTAATACCCCAGAGGGGCATTTTGAGTACCTAGTGATGCCCTTTGGGCTCACTAATGCTCCTTCCGTCTTCCAGTCCTTCATGAATGACATTTTCAGGGATTTTGTGGATAAATTTCTGATTGTTTATTTGGATGATATCTTGATTTTTTCCAATGACTGGGACTCTTATGTGAAACATGTTTGGACTGTGTTCCAGATTTTGAGAGAGAATGCTCTGTATGTGAAGGGATCAAAGTGTCTTTTTGGCGTACAGAGGATCTCATTTCTGGGATTCATTTTGTCCCCATCTGTTATTGAAATGGACCCGGTCAAGGTTCAGGCCATCTGTGATTGGGTCCAACCTACTTCATTAAAGGCTCTTCAGAGATTCTTGGGTTTTGCCAATTTTTATCGTAAATTTATTGATAATTTCTCTGTTATTGTTAAACCATTGACTGATTTGACCAAATAGGGTTCTGATGTGGTGAATTGGCCTCCTGAGGCAGTCTCTGCATTGCAGGAACTTAAGCAGAGATTCACTTCTGCTCTTGTTCTACGGCAGCCTGATGTTTCTCTGCCATTTCAGGTGGAGGTTGATGCCTCTGAAATTGGGGCAGGTGCCGTTTTGTCCCAAAGAGATCCAGAGACTAGTGTTGAGCGATATTGCTCGATATCTAAAAATATCGTATCGAAATTGTATCGCCGATAGCACTAAATATCGTCGATATCCGATTCCGATTGCGGAAGTCCAATGTAAGTCTATGGGAAAAAAATATCGAAATTAAAAAAAACCATTCTTGCCTTGTTAGTTAATTGTACATGAAGGAAAACAACAAAGACTAATGTAGAATGTATTGGGGGAGGTTGAGGAGACAATAAAGGCATACATGTTTAACCCAATGCATTGGAATAGCATTAATATATATTTTTTTGGAAATACGTTTGGATTGACTAACAAATTGACAATGTTGTTAACCTTTTTTCTATTTTGGCAAATATGTATGTTTCACAACTTCCATGCTCTTCACCTTTTTAACTTTTGCCAGTGCCACACTTTCTCCTTCATAATCTTCAGCAGCAGCATCATCTTTCTCATCAAATTATTCTTCATCTTCACCTTCTTAATCTTCTTCTTAAACTTCTTGCTATTCATGTTTTTGTTTACATTACTCATATTGTTATTATTAAACTAATTAATGTTCTTCATATTCAAATTCTTCATCTTCTTCCTCTTCATATTCTTCATCATATTCTTATTTGTGACAGAGATTCCTGTACTTGTAATCTGTAAAAGTATGAATTGTTCATCCTTCCGTTCTTGCTGTCACAAAAGATTTAAATTACAACAGTATTTGTCCATGTTCAGTTTAGCCTGCAGCAGCAGGCATTTTCCAGGGGCACCACGAGGAGGAACGGACTCACCCCCATACACTGCTTAGTCTTCTTCTGCTTAGAATTTAGAGCATATATTTTGCTCTTCATTTTGGTCTTATACTTCATGTTCTTCTGCTTTTTGATCTTTTGCTTATTGTTCTTCTGTCTCTTGTTCTGTATCTTGTAGTTTGTCTTAGCCTTCTTTGTCCTGTTGGTGATCTTCTTCTGGGTAATCTTTTATTTTTTCTTTGTGATGGTGTTCAGGCTGGTTGGCTTCATGCTCGTCGTCCTTGTTGTCGTCATCTTCTTCTGGGTGGTCTTTAATGTCGTCTAATTTCCGAGAAACAGCTGACGTTACTGGAACCCTGACGGGTATCAGATGGAGCAAGAGACAATGGAAGTAACGAGGACCAGCTGACTGTGCTGGACCCCGACGGGTAGCAGAAGGAAAAGAGGCAATGTCACAACCGAGTACCAGCTGACGTTACTGTGACACGGTTACTAAGCAGGAGGTACCTGTGCTCCAAAGCACTACCAAGGACCAGCAAACGTTGCTGGAACTCGGATACGGAGATGGAGGCACCTAGGCCAAAGGCACTGGGGAGAACCACTTGACGGTACTGGACCCCGGACGGGTAGCAGAAGGAAAAGAGGCAATGTCACAACCGAGTACCAGCTGACGTTACTGTGACACGGTTACTAAGCAGGAGGTACCTGTGCTCCAAAGCACTACCAAGGACCAGCAGACGTTGCTGGAACTCGGATACGGAGATGGAGGCACCTAGGCCAAAGGCACTGGGGAGAACCACTTGACGGTACTGGACCCCGGACGGGTAGCAGAACGCACCCATGAAAATGTAAGTTGACAGGACGCAAGCCGTCCGCAGTTACCGAATCACACAGTCCTACAGTGGGTGCTTGTCCTATTGTCACAATGGAAACCGCCTTTATTTACATATCCCACAGCACACATAGGAATCACCTAAACTGCAGGCACCATAGAGTCGGCTAACCCGAATGCAACACGACAGCACAACTTATTGGAGGATAATTGACGTTCACACTGCCAGGAAACACCTCCAATGCATACTGGCTAAGCTCTGGCCATGTATCCAACTTAGAGACCCAAAATTTGAAAGGGGAATAGGCATCTGGGAGTACACTTAGAGGGAAAGCCAAGTAGTCTGTCACCATCTTACGGAAACGTTTCTTCCTGGTGACTGGAGCTTTCTCGGATGGTGTAGACCTTGCTGGCGCTGTCACAAAACTTTGCCACATTTGTAACATACAGTTCTTGCCCTGTGCAGAGGCGCTGCTTCTGATCCCTCTTGTTGTAGAGGTGTCTACACTGCCTCGACGCACAGAGCTGCTTTGTAAAGCAGTAGCAGCAGCAGCAGCACCTCTCTCGGCTGGAATGTACAACAGTATGGATTGCACCAGTGTGTCTTGGTACTCCTGCATTTTACTGTCCCGGTTCACCGGTGTGATGAGGGTTTGTAAGTTGTCCCGGTAGCGAGGGTCTAGGAGGGTGTACACCCAATAATCTGACGTGCTGAGAATGTGGGCGATGCGGCGGTCGTTTCTCAGGCACTGAAGCATGAAATCAACCATGTGCTGCAGACTCCCAACTGGCCAACAAAGGCTGTCCTCTGGAAGAGGCGTCATCTCTGTCTCCTCTGCATCACCCTACCCTCGCTCTACATACTGACTAGAGCGTTGTGTACCTCCCTCTGTAGGGATTTCTTCCTCCTCCATTGACTCCTCCTCCTCCTCATCCTCCTCACAAAGTGAGCCCTGCCCAGCCCTTTGTGAGGAACCACGTTGCGCTGACTGTCCTGAAGGTAATTGAATTTGTGACTCCTCATCCTCCACCTCTTCCAAAACCTCTTCCTTTAGTGCTTTCAGTGATTTCTGAAGCAGGCAGATAAGGGGGACAGTCATGCTGACTAGTGCATCATCTGCACTCACCATCCGCGTTGAGACATCAAACGCACGCAAAACGTCGCAGATGTCCTTCATAGAGGCCCACTCAGTAGTGGTGAAGTGTGAACGGCGCTATTGCGAGTTGATTGCGCCTGTTGCAGCTGATACTCCATTACTGCTGGCTGCTGCTCACACAACCGCTCCAACATATGTAACGTGGAATTCCACCTGGTGGGTACGTCACATATGATACGATGTTCAGGAAGGCGAAATCTGACTTGCAGAGCTGCAATGCGCGATCTGGCCATGCTGGAACGTCGCAAGTGAGCGCACTCTAGGCGGACCTTGTGCAGCAGTGCATCAAGATCCGGATAGTCCCTCAAAAAACTCTGCACGACCAAGTTGAGCACATGTGCCAGACATGGTATGTGAGTGAGGTTGCCAAGGCCCAGAGCTGCCACCAGATTTCGGCCATTGTCACACACTACCAAGCCTGGCTGGAGATTAGCTGACAAAAACCACACATCGCTCTCCTGCTTGATGGCATCCCAGAGCTCCTGCGCTGTGTGGCTTCGATTCCCCATGGGAATTAATTTCAGTATGGCCTGTTGACGTTTGGCCACGGCTGTGCTCATATCGGTCGCAACAGGTAAGCGTTCACGGGTCCATGTGGAGGTATACCGTGACGGCTCGTGCAGCGATGATTCTGAGGAACTGGAGTAGGAGGAGGAATCAATGTGCACAGACTGGATTCCTGCAATCCTTGGAGTTGGCAGAACACGTACAGCGCCACTGGCAAGATCTGTACCCGGCTCCACAACATTGACCCAATGGGCAGTGAGGGAAAGGTATCGTCCCTGGCCATGGGTACTGGTCCACGCATCGGTGGTCAGGTGGACCCTGCTACTGACGGCGTTTAGTAGCGCATGTTTAGTGTTTCCCTCGACATGTTTTTGCAGAGCAGGGACAGCTTGCCTGCTGAAATAAAATCGGCTTGGCACATTATATTGTGGGACTGCCAATGCCATAAAGTTCCTGAAACTGTCAGTCTCCACCAGCCTGAATGACAGCATTTCAAGGGACAGGAGTTTTGCAAGGCCAGCATTCAGAGCCTGTGCTCGTGGATGGTTTGCCGAGTATGGCCGTCTTTTATCCCATGCCTGTGTTACCGATGGCTGTTTTTTGTTCTGGGAGTGTGACGATGACTGTGAACTTGCTGCAGTGGGTGGAATAACAGTTTCTATATGGACAACAGTGACCGAGGTTCTTCCATGGAGATCCTGTGAGGAAGCCGAAACAGGTGTGTGAGAGCTGGAGGTAGAGGCTCGAACATGACCTAAAGATGTAGGTGCTGCTGTAGGTTGGCCTACATCTCCAGTGTGTCTTTGGAACTCAGCTACGTGCTTTGTCCGTACATGTGTCCACATATTTGTGGTATTCAGGTTCCTGATATTTTTACCTCTTTTAACTTTTTGCTTACACAGCTTGCATTGAACATAGCAAATATCATGTACAAGTCTGTCAAAAAAGGACCACGCAGTGCAAGTCATGGGAGCGACAATTTTGACAGTTCTAAGAGAACTGCTCCCAACAGGTGCCAAACTGGAGGCTACAGGCAAGCGAGTCTGCAGCCTACCTCTCCCTCCTCTTTGTACCGTTGGGACAATCTCTTCCTCAGAGCTGCTCCCACCACCTTCCTGTTGCTCACGCCATGTTGGGTCTCAGACTTCAGCATCTCCACTACCCTCTTCCAACACCTGCTGCTGTTGGATGGTCTGGGCAGCACCATGCTCCACAAAACCTGGCACCTGAGTCTCATCATCATCATAAGATGCGTTCTGCGGTGTGCTGTCCATCGGCACTGGCTCACCCGCCTCTTCAGATTGAGAGAGACACAGCTGTTGCGCATCACTGCATACTCCCTCTTCTTCAAATTGCAGAATGCTTCTTGACTGTGCCCGTGTTTGCGAGCCAACAGATTCTGAGAACAGAAGCAGAGACTCAGCTGGCTCCTGTACAGAACTCTCTGACTGCCTTGGCAATTTGACAGGCGGTGAACAGACAGATGGTTGCTCAACAGTGTTGTGTTCCTGAGAGGAGGTGGAAGGAATTGAAGTCGATGCATTGGCTGCCATCCAACCAACAACGGCTTCAATTTGTTCTTCCCGCAGCAGGGGGGCACGCCGAGCTCCTACCAAAGTGCGCATAAAGGAACGCTCATGGGTAAAACTGGTGGATGCTGTGTCACTGAGGGCGGCAGCAGCCACAGAATCCCCACGTCCTCTCCCTGCTGAAACTCCACGGCCACGATCACTTGCCTTCCTCGCTGACTTCTTCATCTTGGTAGATTGATAAAGAAAGTCAGAAAAGTTATAAGGCCTAAGTGTGGTTATTACGCAGAGACTGAAGTGAACACTGAAACACAACTGTTCACAATCTGTGAAAGGCTACTCCTTTGTCTACTTCTATAGTGTTTGCAACCAATGTATTGGATACGGATGGAAGCGCGTCACACTAATAGATTATATTTTAAATGGAATGGAGCAGAACCAATTGGAGATAAATGAAAAGGATGAGGCACTGAGACACGCTCAGCAGAGTACAAGCAGCAGTGCTTGAACAAATAACTGGAGCGTGATGTGCACTCAAAAAATAAAAAACACAGACTGAAGTGAACACTGAAACACAACTGTTCACAATCTGTGAAAAGCTACTCCTTTGTCTACTTCTATAGTGTTTGCAACCAATGTATTGGATACGGATGGAAGCGCTTCACACTAATAGTTAAATTGCATGGAGCTGCAAGAATTTCACTGAAGGAAAAAAAAAATAGTCTGTGAGTGACATGTGCAGATGCCTACAGACAGCGTTGCATGCAGAGCAAACTGCAGCGTCACCTGCACTCACACACACCTTGCAGAGCTGTTAAAACAACACTGCAGGCAAAAGGAAGCTTCACACAGCGGTTGGTGCTAGCCTGCCTACAGCACAGTACACTAAATCGCAATCTCTAACTGTCCCTCAGAGTCAGCACAGCAGCGTTTTGTCCCTTACTGAATTCACAGCACAGTGACGCTAAAATGGCGGCGGCGCCTTTTATAGTGCATTCTGACATCATTTCAGCATCCAATCACAGCCATGCCATTAGTTAACATGACCGCAGCAGTACAGGATGTGCCCACACTTCTTAGGATTCCTCATTGGCTGAGTAAAATCACATTGCCTCGCAAAGAATTATGGGAACTTCCGATTCCGGTATTTGATAAGACGAAAATATCGAAACGAATTATCGAAAGGCCGATAGAGCTAATATCGGCCGATAGCCGATATTTGCATTATCGTATCGCTCAACACTACCAGAGACCTCTAAAAGTAACCCTTGTGTCTTTTTCTCTTGAAAATTTTCTCCAACTGAACTTAATTATGACGTGGGTAATCGGGAGTTATTAGCCATGAGGTGGGCTTTTGAAGAGTGGAGACATTGGCTGGAGGGAGCCAAACATCAGGTGGTGGTCCTCACGGACCATAAGAATCTGGTTTATCTGGAATCAGCCAAGCGACTTAATCCTAGACAGGCCAGGTGGGCCTTGTTTTTCACACGTTTTAATTTTGTGGTTTCCTTTCTTCCTGGCACTAAGAATGTTAAGGCGGATGCCCTCTCGAGGAGTTTCCTTGCGGACTCTCCTGAGTTATCTGATCCTGCTATTATTTTGAAAGAGGGTGTAGTTCTTTCCGCCATCTCACCCAATTTGAGACTGGCTCTGGAAGGGTGTCAGGAGGATAAACCCGAGCGCTGCCCTATTGGGAAATTGTTTGTCCCAGACCGGTGGAAAAAGAGTGTGATGTCTGAGATTCATTGTTCCGCATTGGCCGGTCATCCCGGAATTTTTGGTACCAGAGACTTGGTTAGTCGGTCCTTTTGGTGGCCTACTTTGTCTCGTGACGTCAGGGAATTTGTGCAGTCCTGCGGGACTTGCTCTCGCTCCAAGCCTTGCTCTCGCTCTAGTGGTTTGTTGATGCCATTGCCTGTGCCCAAGAGACCATGGACCCATATCTCTATGGATTTCATTTCCGACCTCCCTGTTTCTCAGAGAATGACCGTTATCTGGGTGATTTGTGATAGGTTTTCCAAATGCTACATCTTGTGCCATTACCTAAGTTGCCTTCCTCTTCCGAATTGGTGCCTTTGTTCCTTCAGCACGTGGTTCGGTTACACGGCATTCCTGAGAACATTGTGTCTGACAGAGGAGTCCAGTTTGTTTCCAGATTTTGGAGGACTTTTTGTTCTAAACTTGGTGTTCAATTGTCTTTCTCCTCTGCTTTTCATCCTCAGACCAATGGACAAACTGAGAGAACAAACCAGACATTGGAGACTTATCTGAGATGCTTTGTGTCTGCTGATCAAGATGACTGGGTCTCTTTTTTGCCTTTGGCTGAGTTTGCTCTTAATAATAGGGCTAGCTCTGCCACTTTGATGTCTCCATTTTTCTACAATTTTGGGTTTCACCCTCGATTTTCTTGGGGACAGACGGAGGCTTCTGTCTGTCCAGGTGTTGACTCTGTTGTGGAGTGTATGCAGCAGATTTGGGACCAGGTAGTGGAGAGGTTGTCCCTCTCTCAGGAGAGGGCCCAGCGGTTTGCCAACCGGCATAGGACTGATGGTCCTCAGTTTGAAGTGGGGGACTTGGTCTGGTTGTCCTCAAGAAATATCCCTATGAAAGTTGCATCTCCTAAGAGTCTTGCCTCTTCTCCTGCTCTCAGATAAGATATTTTCTGTTTTTTTTTTTGTGCTTGCTTTTTGCTTTGTTCCCTGCACTTCTGTGGAGGTCAGCCAGGTCCCCTCCGGGGGCTTGTGCTCCTCTCAGTTTATCTGAGCCACTGTTATTTGTTCATTTGCCTTCTCCAGTTTTTTCAGTGGCTGTGGCTTAGTTTTGTTACACCAGAGAACTAATTTAGGTGGTAGAGGTCGTGTGATCTCAGGTGTTTTTGCAATTAGTAGAGTTGGTATTTTTTAGCGTTTTTTGGATTGTAGTAAGTGTCCTTCCTATCCTTTTCTGTCAAGGAAGATTGGGCCCCAACGTTTGCTCATACTATTTTCTGTCTGTGTCTGTATTTCCTCTTATCTAACCGCAATTACATGTTTGGGGGCTTCCTATGTTCTTTGGGGATCTGCTCCGGGGCAGATAGCTTTCGTCTTTCTATCTTTAGATGTAGTTAACCTCTCAGGCTGTGACGAGGCGTCTAGGACCAACGTAGGAACGCTCCACGGCTGCCTTTAGTTGTGGTGGTTAGTCAGGGTACTGCAATCCAGTAGATTCCAACCTCTCTGGTGTATTGCCGTTTTTGCCTACTCTCCACAGCTACCAAATCATAACAGTATCACCGGCCAAAGTGAAAATTATATGGTACTCAACAGAAGGGAAAAATAGTAAAAGGAAAAAGAAAAAGGAAAGTTGTCAGAAATTTTTTTTTTCTCTGTTTGTAGCATTTTTTCCCTCTTTTTCTCTGGGTGCTGAGGAGGATTTTTTTTTCTCTCAATGGAGTTTGCACAGTTGTCTGGCCGTGTGGATCAGCTTGCCACTGAAGTTCGGAGTATTGCTACCTATCTTGCAGGGTTGCCGGTTGTGGAACCTAGGATCCCCATGCCAGATTTATTTTTGGGGGATCGAGCTAAATTTCTGAATTTCAAAAATAACTGTAAGTTGTTTTTTGCCTTAAAACCTAAGTCCTCAGGGAACGCAGCACAGCAGGTTCAAATTGTCATCTATCTCCTGCGCGGCGATCCTCAGGATTGGGCTTTTTCTTTGACACCTGGGGACCCTGTTTTGAGTAATGTTGATGCATTTTTTCTGGCTCTGGGGTTATTGTACAATGAACCTAATGTCACTGATCAAGCTGAAAAAGCCTTGTTGGCATTAAATCAGGGGCTTGAGGACGCTGAGTTGTACTGTCAGAAATTCCGAAAGTGGTCAGTCCTGACCAAATGGAATGATGATGCTTTGGCAGCCCTTTTTCGGAAGGGTCTGTCAGAGAATGTAAATGATGTTATGGTGGGTTTCCCTGCTCCCTCTGGTCTCAATGATTCTATGTCATTGGCGATTCAAATTGACAGACGTTTGCGTGAGCGTAGAGGTATGCGTGGAATAGTGTTGCCTTGTGAACCAGCTTCCGAACCCATGCAGTGTGATAGAGTGGCTTCTGGGGCACAGCGTCATGAGTTTCGAAAACGCAATGGGTTATGTTTCTACTGTGGTGACGCCTCTCATGCTATTTCAGTCTGCCCTAAGCGGGGAAGACGTTTTGCACGCTCAGTTGTCTTGGGTAGTGTTCAGACTAAATTTCTGTTGACTGTTACCCTGATTTGCTCCCTGTCCACATTTTCTGCTCAGGATTTTGTTGATTCGGGAGCAGCTATTAACCTGATGGATTTTGATTTTCCTAAACGTTGTGGGTTTCCCTTGATACCCCTACGGAAGTCTATTCCCCTACTGGGGATTGATTCTACCCCTTTGGCTGAGAATAAACCCCAGTTCTCTACTCAGGTGATAATGAGGGTTGAACCTGATCATCAAGAGAGTTGCAAATTTTTGGTGCTGTATAATCTGCATGACATTATTGTACTAGGTTTCCCTTGGTTACAGTCTCATAATCCTGTTTTGGATTGGAAATCTGTGTCTGTAACCAGTTGGAGCTGCCAATGTGTTAATGCCAACACTCCTGTTTTTTCTGCCTCTCCCCAGGCTCAGGATGTTCCTGACTTTTTGACTGATTTTTCTAATGTGTTTAGTGAAAGTAAATCTGCATCCTTGCCCCCCATAGGAGCTATGACTGCGCTATTGAATTAATGCCTGGTAGTAAATTCCCTAAAGGTCGCCTTTTTAACTTGTCTGTACCTGAACATGACGCTATGCGGTCTTATATCAAGGAGTCATTGGAGAAGGGTCATATCAGACCATCCTCTTCACCCTTGGGTGCCGTTTTTTTCTTTGTGGCCAAAAAGGATGGTTCATTAAGGCCGTGTATTGATTATCGTCTCTTGAACAATATCACTGTGAAATATCAATATCCGTTACCCTTGATTTCTGACCTGTTTCCAGGGTGAAAAGTGCTACTTGGTTTACCAAGCTTGACCTCAGGGGGCGTATAACCTTATTCGCATTAAGCACGGGGATGAATGGAAGAAGGCGTTTAATACCCTAGAGGGGCATTTTGAGTACCTAGTGATGCCCTTTGGGCTCACTAATGCTCCTTCCTTCTTCCAGTCCTTCATGAATGACATTTTCAGGGATTTTGTGGATAAATTTCTGATTGTTTATTTGGATGATATCTTGATTTTTTCCAATGACTGGGACTCTCATGTGAAACATGTTTGGACTGTGTTCCAGATTTTGAGAGAGAATGCTCTGTATGTGAAGGGATCAAAGTGTCTTTTTGGCGTACAGAGGATCTCATTTCTGGGATTCATTTTGTCCCCATCTGTTATTGAAATGGACCCGGTCAAGGTTCAGGCCATCTGTGATTGGGTCCAACCTACTTCATTAAAGGCTCTTCAGAGATTCTTGGGTTTTGCCAATTTTTATCGTAAATTTATTGGTAATTTCTCTGTTATTGTTAAACCATTGACTGATTTGACCAAATAGGGTTCTGATGTGGTGAATTGGCCTCCTGAGGCAGTCTCTGCATTTCAGGAACTTAAGCAGAGATTCACTTCTGCTCTTGTTCTACGGCAGCCTGATGTTTCTCTGCCATTTCAGGTGGAGGTTGATGCCTCTGAAATTGGGGCAGGTGCCGTTTTGTCCCAAAGAGATCCAGAGACCTCTAAAAGTAACCCTTGTGCCTTTTTCTCTCGAAAATTTTCTCCAACTGAACGTAATTATGACGTGGGTAATCGGGAGTTATTAGCCATGAGGTGGGCTTTTGAAGAGTGGAGACATTGGCTGGAGGGAGCCAAACATCAGGTGGTGGTCCTCACGGACCATAAGAATCTGGTTTATCTGGAATCAGCCAAACGACTTAATCCTAGACAGGCCAGGTGGGCCTTGTTTTTCACACGTTTTAATTTTGTGGTTTCCTTTCTTCCTGGCACTAAGAATGTTAAGGCGGATGCCCTCTCGAGGAGTTTCCTTGCGGACTCTCCTGAGTTATCTGATCCTGCTATTATTTTGAAAGAGGGTGTAGTTCTTTCCGCCATCTCACCCAATTTGAGACTGGCTCTGGAAGGGTGTCAGGAGGATAAACCCGAGCGCTGCCCTATTGGGAAATTGTTTGTCCCAGACCGGTGGAAAAAGAGTGTGATGTCTGAGATTCATTGTTCCGCATTGGCCGGTCATCCCGGAATTTTTGGTACCAGAGACTTGGTTAGTCGGTCCTTTTGGTGGCCTACTTTGTCTTGTGACGTCAGGGAATTTGTGCAGTCCTGCGGGACTTGCTCTCGCTCCAAGCCTTGCTCTCACTCTAGTGGTTTGTTGATGCCATTGCCTGTGCCCAAGAGACCATGGACCCATATCTCTATGGATTTCATTTCCGACCTCCCTGTTTCTCAGAGAATGACCGTTATCTGGGTGATTTGTGATAAGTTTTCCAAAATGCTACATCTTGTGCCATTACCTAAGTTGCGTTCCTCTTCCGAATTGGTGCCTTTGTTCCTTCAGCACGTGGTTCGGTTACACGGCATTCCTGAGAACATTGTGTCTGACAGAGGAGTCCAGTTTGTTTCCAGATTTTGGAGGACTTTTTGTTCTAAACTTGGTGTTCAATTGTCTTTCTCCTCTGCTTTTCATCCTCAGACCAATGGACAAACTGAGAGAACAAACCAGACATTGGAGACTTATCTGAGATGCTTTGTGTCTGCTGATCAAGATGACTGGGTCTCTTTTTTGCCTTTGGCTGAGTTTGCTCTTAATAATAGGGCTAGCTCTGCCACTTTGATGTCTCCATTTTTCTACAATTTTGGGTTTCACCCTCGATTTTCTTGGGGACAGACGGAGGCTTCTGTCTGTCCAGGTGTTGACTCTGTTGTGGAGCGTATGCAGCAGATTTGGGATCAGGTAGTGGAGAGGTTGTCCCTCTCTCAGGAGAGGGCCCAGCGGTTTGCCAACCGGCATAGGACTGATGGTCCTCAGTTTGAAGTGGGGGACTTGGTCTGGTTGTCCTCAAGAAATATCCCTATGAGAGTTGCATCTCCTAAGTTTAAGCCTAGGTTCATTGGACCTTATAAGATCATGAAGATTCTTAATCCTGTTTCCTTTCGTTTACTTCTTCCAGGGACATTTAAGATCCATAACGTGTTCCACAAGTCCTTATTGAAGAGGTTTGTTGAGCCAGTGGTTCCTATGGCTGCGCCTCCTGACCCTGTGTTGGTTGAGGGCAATCTGGAGTATGTGGTTGAGAAAATATTGGATTCTTGTTTTTCTAGACGAAAACTCCAGTATTTGGTTAAGTGGAGAGGTTATGGTCAGGAGGACAATTTTTGGGTGTTTGCTTCGGACATCCATGCTAGGAGACTGATCCGTGCGTATCACAGAGCTCATCCTGACCGACCTGGTTGCCCAAATGAGGGTTCGGTGACCCCTCCTCAATGGGGGGGGTACTGTTGTGAATGTGTTAGAAATGAATTCTGACCAGAAGCTCCCTCTGGTGGTTACAAACAGTACTGAACCATTCAATGATGATTGGCAATCAGGAGTTACAGACTGGTCTTATATAAGGGAGGTTCCCTCCCATCATGGTTGCCGGTGATCAATTGTTCTTGTCTCAACTGTGGTTCCTGGTTCACTTGGAAGCTTGCTGAGACTTGCCTCTTCTCCTGCTCTCAGATAAGATATTTTCTGTTTTGTTTTTTTGTGCTTGCTTTTTGCATTGTATCCTGCACTTCTGTGGAGGTCAGCCAGGTCCCCTCCGGGGCTTGTGCTCCTCTCAGTTTATCTGAGCCACTGTTATTTGTTCATTTGCCTTCTCCAGTTTTTTCAGTGGCTGTGGCTTAGTTTTGTTACACCAGAGAACTAATTTAGGTGGTAGAGGTCGTGTGATCTCAGTTGTTTTTGCAATTAGTAGAGTTGGTATTTTTTAGGGTTTTTTGGATTGCAGTAAGTGTCCTTCCTATCCTTTTCTGTCAAGGAAGATTGGGCCCCAACGTTTGCTCATACTATTTTCTGTCTGTGTCTGTATTTCCTCTTATCTAACCGCCATTACATGTTTGGGGGCTTCCTATGTTCTTTGGGGATCTGCTCCGCGGCAGATAGCTTTCCTCTTTCTATCCTTAGGTGTAGTTAACCTCTCAGGCTGTGACGAGGCATCTAGGACCAACGTAGGAACGCTCCACGGCTGCCTTTAGTTGTGATGGTTAGTCAGGGTACTGCAATCCAGTAGATTCCAACCTCTCTGGTGTATTGCCATTTTTGCCTACTCTCCTCAGCTACCAAATCATAACAGTGAGCGCTGTGTGCTGGGGGGAGCGCTGTGTCCTGGGGGAGCACTGGGGGGAGTGCTGTGTGCTGGGGGGATTGCTGTGGGCTGGGGGGAGTGCTGTGTGCTGGGGGGAGCTCTGTGTGCTGGGGGGGTGAGCGCTGTGTGCTGGGGGAGCGCTGTGTGCTGGGGGGTGAGCGCTGTGGGCTGGGGGGTGAGCGCTGTGTGCTGGGGGGAGCGCTGTGTGCTGGGGGGGTGACCGCTGTGTGCTGGGGGGGAGCACTGTGTGCTGGGGGGCTGGAGCACTGTGTGCTGGGGGGTGAGCGCTGTGTGCTTGGGGGAGCGCTGTGGGCTGGGGGGGTGACCGCTGTATGCTGGGTGGTTGGAGCGCTGTGGGCTGGGGGGGTGAGTGCTGTGGGCTGGGTGGGTGAAGAGCGTTATGTGCTGGGGGGGTGAGCGCTGTGTGCTGGGGGGTGAGAACTGTGTGCTGGGAGGGTGAGCGCTAAGGGCTGGGGGGGTGATGAGCACTGTGGGCTGGGGGGGTGATGAGCACTGTGGGCTGGGTGGTGAGCGATATGTGCTGGGGGGTGAGCGCTGAGGGCTGGGAGGTGATGAGTGCTGAGGGCTGGGGGGTGATGAGCGCTGAAGGCTGGGAGGGTGAGCACTGAGGGCTGAGAGGGTGATGAGTGCTGTGGGCTGGGGGGGTGATGAGCGCTGTGGGCTGGGGGGGTGAGGGCTGGGGGAGTGATGAGCACTGTGGGCTAGGGGTGTGAGGGCTGGGGGGGTGAGCGCTGTGGGCTGGGGGGTGTGAGCGCTGTGGGCCGGGGGGAGTGAGCGCTGTGGGCCGGGGTGGGAGGAATGAGCGCTGTGGGCCGGGGTGGGAGGAATGAGCATTGTGGGCCAGGGTGGGAGGAATGAGCGCTGTGGGCCGGGGTGGGGGGAATGAGCGCTGTGGGCTGGGGTGGGGGAATGAGCCTTGTGGGCTGGGGGGGAGAGGAATGAGCACTGGGGAGTAATGAGTGCAGGGGAAGAATGAGCGCAGGGGGAGAATGAGCGCTGGGGAGGAATGAGCGCAGGGGGGTAATGAGCGCTGGGGGAGGAATGAGCGCAGGGGGTATAATGAGTGCAGGGGGAGAATGAGCGCTGAGGTGGGGAATGAGCGCTGAGGTGGGGAATGAGCGCTGAGGTGGGGAATGAGCGCTGGGGTGGGGAATGAGCGCTGAGGTGGGGAATGAGCACTGAGGGGGGAATGAGCGCTGGTGGGGAATGAGCGCTGGGGAGAATGAACAGTGGACTAATGTAAAAGAGGCGGTTGGACAGAAATTACATCACAAATCTTTTTTTTTTGTTAAATAACATCTTTATTTAGCTTACAAAAAGGCATACAAATCCGCATGTAAAAAAGCATCAAATACGCACCTGCGTTTTCTACCAAGAGATGCGGATTATGTACGGAAACTTCTGCAGACAAATCTGCAACGTGTGCACATACCCTAAGGCTATGTTTCCACGTTCAGGAAATGCTGCAGAGAGGACACAGCTCCGTCCAAAGCTTTGCCGGCTTTTGTACTCGCGGTGATTCCACATGTGTTCATTGAACCGTGTGGAATCACCGCATCCTATACATAGGACGGTGCTATTTATCTTGCGTAGACTGAGCGTCTCTGTGAGATAAATAGACATGCTGCGGTCTAGAAAGACGCGTGGCATGTGCATATACGCAGGTCTGCCACCTGCATCTTTGTACGCATAGTGGATATGGGATTTCATAAAATCCCCTCCACTATGCTGTAACATTTGGACGCTGCGGATTGGACTCTGCGGCTGTTCTCAGCGTCCAACCCGCAGCGTTTCCTGAATGTGGGAACGTACCCTAAATATATCTCTGCCTCTGGACATTATACAGTATAGATTTGCCTGGACTGTACATTATTATAAATCTACTACCTGAGCATTATATATTATAGATCACCCTGGACATTATATATAATAGATTGTACATCATATATTACAGATAATTCTGGACATTTTATACTATAGGTCTCCTTGTACATTATGTAATAGATCTATAATAAATAATATACCGGGAGATCTATAAGATAAATTGTCCAGATTTATATGTAAGTATCTGTTTACACCCAGACATATGAATAAGGCCTTAGTCAGAGACTGGGCAGTAATAGAATAATAAACTCCATCTAGTAATCCTCCAATGTCTGCTGGACATGGTGTGGGGAGAGTTTCTAGTTCAGTTAGTACACAGACACCTGACTTCTTGCTGTTAACCAGTTAATGTTTTCTTGTCCACCACACTGCAGTGTCAAAAGAGGAAGACAGCGAGACAGGCAGCAACATCACATCAGAGAGCTCTTGACCTCGAAACAGAAAATCCTCTGATCCTGGTATTGTAACATAATATTAAGAATAATATTTATTCACTGATATTGCGCTATTAACTCCACAGCACTTTCCAGACATCATCAACACTGTCCCCATTGGGGCTCACAATCTAAACATCCTATTTGTACAGTTAGGTCCATAAATATTTGGACAGAGACAACATTTATCTAATTTTGGTTCTAGACATTACCACAATGAATTTGAAACAAAACAAATCAGATGCAGTTGAAGTTCAGACTTTCAGCTTTCATTTGAGGGTATCCACATTAAAATTGGATGAAGGGTTTAGGAGTTTCAGCTCCTTAACATGTGCCACCCTGTTTTTAAAGGGACCAAAAGTAATTGGACAAATGACTCCAAGGCTATTTCATGGACAGGTGTGGGCAATCCCTTTGTTATGTCATTCTCAATTAAGCAGATGAAAGGGCCGGAGTTGATTTGAGGTGTGGTGTTTGCATTTGGAAGGTTTTGCTGTGAAGGAAACATGTGGTCACAGGAGCTCTCCATGCAGGTGAAACAAGCCATCCTTAAGCTGCAAGAACAGAAAAAAAAACATCCAAGAAATTGCTACAACATTAGAAGTGGCAAAATCTACAATTTGGTACATCCTGAGAAAGAAAGAAAGCACTGGTGAACTCATCAATCCAAAAAGACCTGGGAGCCCACGGAAGACAACAGTGGTGGATGAACGCCGCATACTTTCTTTGGTGAAGAAGAACCCGTTCACAACATCAACTGAAGTCCAGAACACTCTCAGTGAAGTAGGTGTATCTGTCTCTAAGTCAACAGTAAAGAGAAGACTCCATGAAAGTAAATACAAAGGGTTCACATCTAGATGCAAACCATTCATCAATTCCAAAAATAGACAGGCCAGAGTTAAATTTGCTGAAAAACACCTCCAGAAGCCAGCTCAGTTCTGGAAAAGTATTCTATGGACAGATGAGACAAAGATCAACCTGTACCAGAATGATGGGAAGCCAAAAGTTTGGAGAAGAAAGGGAACGGCACATGATCCAAGGCACACCACATCCTCTGTAAAACATGGTGGAGGCAACGTGATGGCATGGCCATGCATGGCTTTCAATGGCACTGGGTCACTTGTGTTTATTGATGACATAACAGCAGACAAGAGTAGCCGGATGAATTCTGAAGTGTACCGGGATATACTTTCAGCCCAGATTCAGCCAAATGCTGCAAACTTGATTGGACGGCGCTTCATAGTACAGATGGATAATGACCCCAAGCATACAGCCAAAGCTACACAGGAGTTCATGAGTGCAAAAAAGTGGAACATTCTTCAATGGCCAAGTCAATCACCAGATCTTAACCCAATTGAGCATGCATTTCACTTGCTCAAATCCAGACTTAAGAGGGAAAGACCCACAAACAAGCAAGACCTGAAGGCTGCGGCTGTAAAGGCCTGGCAAAGCATTAAGAAGGAGGAAACCCAGCGTTTGGTGATGTCCATGGGTTCCAGACTTAAGGCAGTGATTGCCTCCAAAGGATTCGCCACAAAATTTTGAAAATAAAAATATTTTGTTTGGGTTATGTTTATTTGTCCAATTACTTTTGACCTCCTAAAATGTGGAGTGTTTGTAAAAAAATGTGTACAATTCCTACATTTTCTAACACATATTTTTGTTCAACCCTTCAAATTAAACGTTACAATCTGCACTTGAATTCTGTTGTAGAGGTTTCATTTCAAATCCAATGTGGTGGCATGCAGAGCCCAACTCGCGAAAATTGTGTCACTGTCCAAATATTTCTGGCCCTGACTGTATGTCTTTTGAGTGTGGTAGGAAACCACTGTCTTTGAAAGAGCTACATGGGCATACACATAGATTCGGCCTCATTCATTCCCTATGGGACTTGCAAACATGTGCGGCACTTGTAGTGAGACAAAAAAACACTGCTAGTAGCATTTTTTTTCCGTTGCTGCAAGTATCGGGTTTGCGGGATTGCGTCAAAACCGCAAGTGTCGCACATGTCTGCAAGTCGCATAGGGAATGAATGAGGCCGAATGCAGTGTTGCCATAAGTGATCCGTTACGTGGCAGATGCGGAAAAACTGCCGGATCTGCCGCGAATGGCAAAAATCGCTGATGTGCAAGTAGCCTAAGTCACTGCCGACA
>JARQOD010003594.1:0-63132 GCA_033576555.1 Oophaga sylvatica
TGTTTTTTTACTTAAAAAGAATCATTTTTTTTCCATCCAGTTTTACTGGTTCAACAGTCCCATCCCACTCCATTTTGGCATCAGTTCTGTGAGGAGGTGTCCACAGGAATAAACTTTTTTTCACCCCACATTAAAAACGCGTACCTTTGGTCAATTATGTTTTTTTTCCCACAATACAACGTGATCAGGGCAAAACATAGTCAGAAGAACATTTTTTTACACTACGTGTTGCCCATTATGGTTTGTGTATGCCTCCATATACGTCTGAATACCATTTTTTTTTGCAATTCAGACATATTTGTCCAGCAGACTGCACTGTATAAATGTGAGCCAAGCCTAAAGAAGTCCTTTCTGTCCAAGGAGGATAAAGCACATCATAAACACAAGTCCATACTGTGTGTTGCTGCTTTGCAGTGTGTATTTTTGCCATGCTGATTTTACAGGTGAAAGGTATTTACTTTGAGCCTTTTATTGGTTGTAATGGTGAATGCTTCAGGATTATCAATGACCAAAGGGGCGGCAAATTTTTCAGCCGCCCCGGGCCCCACAAACAGTTGCTACGCCACTGCACACACAAGATGGTGAGCCTGGCTGGGGGTCGATTTTTTTTGTTAAATGTGTCCCCTCACTGTGCTGGCACTTTACATTTACAATGGCTCTGACTGCACTTTGCACCTTTAGGGAGGGGGGCCCGGCTGCACGCACTGTGGAGGGTGTAGGGGGCCCTGCATGCACTGCAGGTGTGTGTGTGGAGTTAAGGCTACTTTCACATTTGCGCTCGGGCGACCTGCGCCTATCTGCGCACGGCCGCCGCTAAGCTCCGCCCCCGGCCGCGCCTCCTCCCGGCGGCTCCGCCTATGGGCGCATGACGGCGCATGCGACCTGTGTACCCTATCTTAATCATTGGGTACGCAGGCCGTGCGCAGTATGCGTTTGACTGCGCATGCGTCCTTTTTGATGGTGCGCCGAGCGCACTAAAATGCAACATTGTGCGCTTTGGTGCGCTCGGCGCAGCGTCAAAAGGACGCATGCGCAGTCAAACGCATACTGCGCACGGCCTGCGTACCCAATGATAAAGATAGGGTACACAGGTCGCATGCGCCGTCATGCGCCCATAGGCGGAGCCGCCGGGAGGAGGCGCGGCCGGGGGCGGAGCTTAGCGGCGGCCGTGCGCAGATAGGCGCAGGTCGCCCGAGCGCAAATGTGAAAGTAGCCTAAGAGCGCCTGTTTTTTTTTTTTGGGGGGGCCCCATTCAGACTTTTGCTATGGGGCCCCATGATTTCTATGTACGCCCCTGGAAGTAGCGATCCTACAAGTCACAATCAACCCTTTAACGAGTCTTGTAATATGACTTTGGATAAAAGCCAAATCAGTATCTCCATTTGCAGACACGGTGTTTCGGACTATTGGTTCTCGTCAGTGCAAAGTAGGAGAGATCTGATTTGGCTAGGTGAGAGGCTCTGGACTAGGGTCTAAGGGGTAAGGTTTGTCCTTGTGGAGAGTGACATACCAGCTCTGGCGTATCGAGGTAAGGAGGCTTATTCGCCATGCAATGCTCCTCTGGGAAATTTTATATGCAAATTGCCTCTTCAAACAAAGAGGACTTGTACTCTATAGCGCCACCTATTGGAAGTAGCGATCCTACAAGTAACAATCAACCCTTTAACGAGTCTTGTAATATGACTTTGGATAAAAGCCAAATCAGAATCTCCATTTGCAGACACGGTGTTTCGGACTATTGGTCCTCATCAGTGCAAAGTAGGAGAGATCTGATTTGGCTAGGTGAGAGGCTCTGGACTAGGGTCTAAGGGGTAAGGTTTGTCCTTGTGGAGAGTGACATACCAGCTCTGGCGTATCGAGGTAAGGAGGCTTATTCGCCATGCAATGCTCCTCTGGGAAATTTTATATGCAAATTGCCTCTTCAAAAAAAGAGGACTTGTACTCTATAGCGCCACCTATTGGAAGTAGCGATCCTACAAGTCACAATCAACCCTTTAACGAGTCTTGTAATATGACTTAGGATAAAAGCCAAATCAGTATCTCTATTTGCAGACACGGTGTTTCGGACTATTGGTCCTTGTCAGTGCAAAGTACTACTTATCTGTTGATGGATGAATTTTGTTCTGGACAGTTTTGAAAGGTCTTCTTTGGATTCAACGAATGTGTACACTGGCATGTGTCTTTTTATTGATGGATGGACTTTAATCAAAAAATTTTCTCATTAGCCATTCCATGGTTAGGTATTTAGGGTTTCAGTTGCATAGTCTTGTTGTCTAAAGCAGGGGTCCCCAACCGCCGGTCCGCGGCCCAGGACCGGGCCGTAGCAGTTCTGTTGCCGGGCCGCGGAGCCACGGCACAGAACGCTGGACCCACATGGAGCCGGTGGCTGTAGCGCTGTAGTGACAGCTACAGCCGCTGACTTCATCATCGATACTCGCCTTCCGCCACTGCGATCCCTGTCCCAGCTGCGGCGGCTTCATCCAGTGCTGAGCGGTGATGTAATACCGCTCATTAAGGGTATGAATATGGACGCGACGCCACTCCCATAGGCGTGGCATCCATATTCATTCCCTTAATGAGCGGTACTACGTGACCGCACCGCAAAGGAGGAAGCGGCCGACAGGGATGCTGGGAAGTTTTGTGACGGAGCGAGGAGGGTAAGTATGATGGGGATGATGGGGGAGCCCAGGAGAGGGTGGGAGCGGAGCCTTGTATACAGTGTGGGAGCGGAGCCTTGTATACAGGGTGGGAGCAGAGCCTTGTATACAGGGTGGGAGCAGAGCCTTGTATACAGGGTGGGAGCAGAGCCTTGTATACAGGGTGGGAGCAGAGCCATGTATACAGGGTGGGAGCAAAACCATGTATACAGGGTGGGAGCAGAGCCTTGTATACAGGGTGGAAGCAGAGCCTTGTATACAGGGTGGGAGCAGAGCCTTGTATACGGGGTGGGAGCAGAGCCTTGTATACAGGGTGGGAGCAGAGCCATGTATACCAGTGTGGGAGCGGAGCCATGTATACAAGGGAGGGTGCGTAGCCATGTATACAGGGTGGGAGAAGAGCCATGTATACAGGGTGGGAGCAGGGCCTTGTATACAGGGTGGGAGCAGAGCCTTGTATACAGGGTGGGAGCAGAGCCTTGTATACAGGGTGGGAGCAGAGCCATGTATACAGGGTGGGAGAAAAACCATGTATACAGGGTGGGAGCAGAGCCTTGTATATAGGGTGGGAGCAGAGCCTTGTATACAGGGTGGGAGCAGAGCCATGTATACAGGGTGGGAGCAAAACCATGTATACAGGGTGGGAGCAGAGCCTTGTATACAGGGTGGGAGCGGAGCCTTGTATACAGGGTGGGAGCAAAACCTTGTATACAGGGTGGGAGCAGAGCCTTGTATACAGGGTGGGAGCAGAGCCATGTATACAGGGTGGGAGCAAAACCATGTATACAGGGTGGGAGCAGAGCCTTGTATACAGGGTGGGAGCAGAGCCTTGTATACAGGGTGGGAGCAGAGCCTTGTATACGGGGTGGGAGCAGAGCCTTGTATACAGGGTGGAAGCAGAGCCATGTATACCAGTGTGGGAGCGGAGCCATGTATACAAGGGAGGGTGCGTAGCCATGTATACAGGGTGCGAGAAGAGCCATGTATACAGGGTGGGAGCAGAACCTTGTATACAGGGTGGGAGCAGAGCCATGTATACAGGGTGGGAGCAGAGCCTTGTATACAGGGTGGGAGCAGAGCCTTGTATACAGGGTGGGAGCAGAGCCATGCATACGAGGGTGGGAGCGGTGCCATGTATATGAGGTTGGGAGCAGAGCCTTGTATACAGGGAGGGAGCGGAGCCTTGTATACAGGGTGGGAGCAGAGCCATGTATACAGGGTGGGAGCAGAGCCTTGTATACGGGGTGGGAGCAGAGCCTTGTATACAGGGTGGGAGCAGAGCCATGTATACAGGGTGGGAGAAGAGCCATGTATACAGGGTGGGAGCAGAGCCTTGTATACAGGGTGGGAGCAGAGCCATGTATACAGGGTGGGAGCAGAGCCTTGTATACAGGGTGGGAGCAGAGCCTTGTATACAGGGTGGGAGCGGAGCCATGCATACGAGGGTGGGAGCAGTGCCATGTATATGAGGTTGGGAGCAGAGCCTTGTATACAGGGAGGGAGCGGAGCCTTGTATACAGGGTGGGAGCAGAGCCATGCAAACGGTGGGAGCGGAGCCATGTATACGAGGGTGGGAGCGGAGCCATGTATATGAGGGTAGGAGGAGAGCCATGTATACAGGGTGGGAGCGGAGCCTTGTATACAGGGTGGGAGCAGAGCCATGCATACAAGGGTGGGAGCGGAGCCATGTATACGAGGGTGGGAGCGGAGCCATGTATACGAGGGTGGGAGCGGAGCCTTGTATACAGGGTGGGAGCGGAGCCTTGTATACAGGGTGGGAGCAGAGCCATGCATACGAGGGTGGGAGCGGAGCCATGCATACGAGGGTGGGAGCGGAGCCATGTATACGAGGGTGGGAGCGGAGCCGTGTACAGGTCCTTCTCCAAAAATTAGCATATAGTGCTAAATTTCATTATTTTCCATAATGTAATGATTACAATTAAACTTTCATATATTTTAGATTCATTACACACCAAATGAAATTTGTCAGGTCTTTTATTGTTTTAATACTGATGATTTTGGCATACAACTCCTGATAACCCAAAAAACCTGTCTCAAAAAATTAGCATATCAAGAAAAGGTTCTCTAAACGACCTATTACCCTAATCTTCTGAATCAACTAATTAACTCTAAACACATGCAAAAGATTCCTGAGGCTTTTAAAAACTCCCTGCCTGGTTCATTACTCAAAACCTGTGGTGTAATGACCCTGATGCAGCTAGGGGGCACTGTGTATGGCCCTCGGGATATGCATGGAGGCATGTGATGGATGGACGTTATGTATCACAGAGTGGGGTGGCCCTGTGATGGAAGCCTGAGCATATTTTGTTCAGCAGATATACTGCTGAGAGTTTGGCTATATATTGGGAGGCTTCTAGGTGACTAGGAGAGCTGGGCGGGTCCAGTCACCTACAAACCCACCCAAAGGGCTTGTGTCTAAATACTCGGGATGAAACCTGTATGTAATATGTGTATCTGAAGGACCTGTGATGAAGTCATGGTCAGGTGACCTGACCATGTGATCCTGACCTCACAGGTGGGCAGGGTTACACCTATGTAAGAAGTGTGCTTGGCACCTGTTAGAGAGTGTTGTGGGAGTCTGCCAGTGTGGACAGACTTCCATGTATGTGTCCTGGCGGGACATTACAGAGAGGACTCTGTGTCTATGAGGAGTGAGGCTCCAGACGGGAGCTGAAGTACTGAAGACTTGTACTATATGTGCTTTGAGGTTTATGAAGCAATAAACCATGAACTTTTGATATAAAAGTGCGTCCTGATTACCTCTGTTGCAGCTGAGTGAGTTGGAAACCTTACAATTGGTGGATGGAATGCTGGCAGCGACCCAAGGAGCACATGTTCCAGGACTGGGAATGAGGAATCGGATGCAGGAACGGACGGTCTGTGAAAACCGTGAGTGTGACCAGTGGTCACGAATAAACTGTGCATTTATGTTTATGTGGTGCCTCTGAAGATATGAGGTATCTGAAGACGCTGTTAAGCAGTGGTGACAGACAGGAGTCTGTGTTATGTTGACCGGGGTCATTGAAAAGTGAAGTAAGAAAAAAAAAAAAAAAAAAAAAGCATGCTGAGAAGATACCTCAGAGGAGGTGTCCGGAAACCTGCGTGGCCAGCAGGTAACAGACAGGAGTCTGTGTTGTACTGACGGGTCAGTGAGACTGTTTTTTCCTTTGTGGGATGCCTCTATGAGAAAGGAGGTGTCCGGAAAATCTCTGTGGCCAAGAGTAACAGACAGGAGTCTGTGTTGTGCTGACGGGTCAGTGAGAAAGACTGTATTTTTTGTGTTTGCTGGGTACCTCTGAGGCTGAGGTCTCCAGGAACCTGTGTGGCTGAAGCCAACAGGGGACGGTTTTGACAACCGTGTTGGGACTGATCGGGATCAGTGAGAAGAGTTGGTGAGAAACTATTTTTTTTTCTTTTTGGTG
The DNA here is from genome assembly GCA_033576555.1 of Oophaga sylvatica. Taxonomy (NCBI): domain Eukaryota; kingdom Metazoa; phylum Chordata; class Amphibia; order Anura; family Dendrobatidae; genus Oophaga; species Oophaga sylvatica. Next base: position 6,101 of record JARQOD010003594.1, read on the forward strand.
TTTTTTTTTTCCTTCTGGAACACGTGTGAGGTGTGTGCTGTGGCTCATGGAGTCATGAAGGTGACAAGCGGCTGGCTGTGACTCGTGGGGTCACGAAGGTGACAAGCGGCAAGACAGCGCAGCGTGCAGAGACTTATGGTAGCAAGAGCTACAGTGACTTGCAGCAAGAGGTTCTGCAGCAGCAAGAGCTGCAGTGGCAGCAGCGGCTTGTGCGCGGTAGCCGGAGGTGCTGGCGGGTGGTGGCAGTACCAGCAGGAGCTGGTGAGGTACCATAAGGACTTCAGGTCCAGAGTGGGTGACCTCTTAAAGTGACGGTACCAGCCCCGAGAGACATAAGGGTCTGTACGAACTGGGGTCTGGTAGAGCCGTAGCAGAGTCCACGGTGTATAACTCAAGGAGGGGTGATGGCCCAAAAGGGGGCGGAAGTCCCAAAAGGGGGTGGCAACCCAAAAGGGGATGATGGCCCAAAAGGGGGCGGAGTCCCAAAAGGGGGCGGCAACCCAAAAAGGGGCGGATGGAAAAAAGGAGGTGGAGGATCCCAACGTTAAAGGGGAGGTCCAGACAAACTGTTGCCCAGGGCAAATATGTTATATGTGTCCAGTCTGCCTTAGGAACTATCCACCCGGCACACTACTACGGGGGTGTGCCCTGCAGATAAACCATGAAGACGTGGTGGGTCTGGTCGACTCGGGGAGTCTGGTGACTCTAGTGAGGGTTGCACCTGACGGGTTTCAAATACCTGGAAGAAAGGTCGGCGTCACCTGTATCCATGGGGACACTAAGAATTATCCAGTGGCCAGGGTGGTCTTTGAGACAGGCTGGGACATTGCAGGACAGGATGTCGCTATAGTACCTAATTTGTCGTGTCCACTGGTCATAGGGCGGGACTCTAAACTGTACTCAGGCTTGTGGGACAGGGGAGTTCCTCTACAGCAGGAGGGAGGCCTCTCTACTGTTGGGGTGGCAGACATTGGGACAGTGACACCTCCCAAAACTGACAAGTCAGACGGTGACACAGGAGGAAAGGATGCGTCTGCCCGACTTACTGACATGATGTCATCTGAAATGTATGACAGTAGAACCAATGACGATCTGGTAGATAAGACCTCTAGAACGGACACCCGGTTAGAGGGTAACGGGAGGGGCCCCGAGAGTGATTCCTGTCCAGACTGTGACTCGACCGCAAGGGAAAGTGAGTACAGTGAGGTGGAGCTGAGTAAAAATGTCCGATCTTCCTCTCGCCGCAGGGGCCGTGGAAAGGCGGGACAGGCTACATCCTCTAAGAAGCAAAATGATGAGGAGGAGGTAGGGTCAGGTACCGGTCAGATTACTGTCCTTGATAAAGAGGCCATGTTATCTCTGACAAAGCCCAGCACAGAGATAGGGCTGGAGGTAGAACAGACCTGTAGTAGATCCACATCTGCAATGCCCGGAAAGGGTGAAATGGCTCAGTATGATGAAGGCTCCAGAGTACCGGAGGCAGAGCTGGAGCTCTCTGAAGTTACTAAGAGTCGTGAGACAGTTGAAGCGGCGGATGCCGGAACAGGCGAAACTCTGAAGAAGCAGAGTGTGAGTGGACAAGAGTGCCCATCTGAAATTGTGGTTAAAGAAGTGATGGTGCGACATGTGCTGGCTAAAAGAGAGCAGGACCGGGAGATAGAGCTGTGTAAAGAAACAGTGAAAGAGGCAGTCGAGCAGGAAAGGGTCCTGAGACGAATAATTGAGCACAGAATGGAGAAGCTGGAGAAGGAAGTCTCTAAGCTCAGAGAGGCCCAAGTGAAGCACCAGCAGGAGCTTCTCCGGAGGGAGGATGAGTGTCGCGGCTTGGCAGAGGAGCGAGATAAAGTTCTCCGTAAGCTCAAGATGGAGAAAGAGACTAATGCCCAGCTCCAGAAATCCACGGGAGACGAAGTACAGCAAGCGAAGTGCCACGGAGATGGCCACATAAGAAATGCTGAGGTCTTGGAGAACTGTACTAATGTTCAGGAAAAGGAGACATCGCTTTTCAAATGTGTAATAGAGATACCAGAAGACCTGCGAGAAGTGTGTGCCAGTGAGGAGGTGCATGAGGCCTTTAGAAAAGCGGTAGAAGCATCTAGTGTGAACTGGGTGCCAGAGATGAAACAGTTAGTCATACTGTCGACTAGGGAAGTCACAATGAAGCGAGTGGCTATCCTGAGGGACATGCACCTACATTATCTCCGCACAAAGCAACTGATCCTGTTGAGAAATCACGAAGCCACTCGACGTTTGGAGCAAGCCAGAAAGACTCAAAATCAGCTTGGCTTGATGGAAGACATCGTTCAAGTGCCCAGAGGTCTGGTGAAGAAGGTCATCGGAAGACTCGGGAAAGTGATGCGGGAGATGGTAAATAAGTCCGGTGTGACGAGAGTCAGGATTCCGGCTGATGACGAAGTCCAGGTCAGGGGTGAAGACGGGATGGTTCCGTTCCTCGTTGTCGGATCCAGGGAGAGCCTTGGGTATATCCGGATGCTCCTGGAGTATCGTGTGTCGTACCTGAGAGAAGTAGAGCAGCTACGACTTGAGAGGGAGCAGGTCAACAGAAACATACGGGAAATGGAAAGAAGATGGTCTCCACCTTCAACCCGTGGTATTGAGAGGCGAAGAGGTTCGCTTAAGACGAGAAGTCCTCAAGCTGGAGATAATACAGGAAATAGTGATGCCTCAGTTAGCTCAGTGATGAGTGACCTAAGCAGGAAAACCTGTAGTGGACGAAATGAAAAGGACTCAGACCAGACAGGATGTATGGGTGCAAGAGAATTTCGACGCCGTACTGACCGCTGGGATGCGGGTGGTCTGACAGGGGGGCGTCAGCAACGGATGTGACAGAGTCGGAGGACAGACGCCTACCGAAGAGATTGGTAGCAGGGTCCGACTTGGAGAGACGGTTTGACTGGCAGAGACGACCGAGATGGATCTCTGGTCGGGGGAAAAGTGTTCAACCCCACAAGTTTGAACAGAGGGGGGAGGTATGTGGTGTAATGACCCCTGATGCAGCTAGGGGGCACTGTGTATGGCCCTCGGGATATGCATGGAGGCATGTGATAAATGGACGTTATGTATCACAGAGGTGGGGTGGCCCTGTGATGGAAGCCTGAGCATATTTTGTTCAGCAGATATACTGCTGAGAGTTTGGCTATATATTGGGAGGCTTCTAGGTGACTAGGAGAGCTGGGCGGGTCCAGTCACCTACAAACCCACCCAAAGGGCTTGTGTCTAAATACTCGGGATGAAACCTGTATGTAATATGTGTATCTGAAGGACCTGTGATGAAGTCATGGTCAGGTGACCTGACCATGTGATCCTGACCTCACAGGTGGGCAGGGTTACACCTATGTAAGAAGTGTGCTTGGCACCTGTTAGAGAGTGTTGTGGGAGTCTGCCAGTGTGGACAGACTTCCATGTATGTGTCCTGGCGGGACATTACAGAGAGGACTCTGTGTCTATGAGGAGTGAGGCTCCAGACGGGAGCTGAAGTACTGAAGACTTGTACTATATGTGCTTTGAGGTTTATGAAGCAATAAACCATGAACTTTTGATATAAAAGTGCGTCCTGATTACCTCTGTTGCAGCTGAGTGAGTTGGAAACCTTACAACCCCCATCATGGGTAAGACTAGCGACCTGACTGATGTCAAGAAGGCCATCATTGACACCCTCAAGCAAGAGGGTAAGACCCAGAAAGAAATTTCTCAACAAATAGGCTTTTCCCCAGAGTGCTGTATCAAGGCACCTCAATGGGAAGTCTGTTGGAAGGAAACAATGTGGCAGAAAACGCTGTACAACGAGAAGAGGTGACCGGACCCTGAGGAAGATTGTGGAGAAGGACCGATTCCAGACCTTGGGGGACCTGAGGAAGCAGTGGACTGAGTCTGGTGTAGAAACATCCAGAGCCACCGTGCACAGGCGTGTTCAGGAAATGGGCTACAGGTGCCGCATTCCCCAGGTAAAGCCACTTTTGAACCATAAACAGCGGCAGAAGCGCCTGACCTGGGCTACAGAGAAGCAGCACTGGACTGTTGCTAAGTGGTCCCAAGTACTTTTTTCTGATGAAAGCAAATTTTGCATGTCATTCGGAAATCAAGGTGCCAGAGTCTGGAGGAAGACTGGGGAGAAGGAAATGCCAAAATGCCTGAAGTCCAGTGTCAAGTACCCACAGTCAGTGATGGTGTGGGGTGCCATGTCAGCTGCTGGTGTTGGTCCACTGTGTTTCATCAAGGGCAGGGTCAATGCAGCTAGCTATCAGGAGATTTTGGAGCACTTCATGCTTCCATCGGCTGAAATGCTTTATGGAGATGAAGATTTCATTTTTCAGCACGACCTGGCACCTGCTCACAGTGCCAAAACCACTGGTAAATGGTTTACTGACCATGGTATTACTGTGCTCAATTGGCCTGCCAACTCTCCTGACCTGAACCCCATAGAGAATCTGTGGGATATTGTGAAGAGAAAGTTGAGAGACGCAAGACCCAACACTCTGGATGAGCTTAAGGCCGCTATCGAAGCATCCTGGGCCTCCATAACACCTCAGCAGTGTCACAGGTTGATTGCCTCCATGCCACGCCGCATTGAAGCAGTCATTTCTGCAAAAGGATTCCCGACCAAGTATTGAGTGCATAACTGAACATTATTATTTGATGGTTTTTTTGTTTGTTTTTAAAAAAACACTTTTATTTTATTGGACGGTTGAAATATGTTAATTTTTTGAGACAGGTTTTTTGGGTTATCAGGAGTTGTATGCCAAAATCATCAGTATTAAAACAATAAAAGACCTGACAAATTTCAGTTGGTGTGTAATGAATCTAAAATATATGAAAGTTTAATTGTAATCATTACATTATGGAAAATAATGAAATTTAGCACTATATGCTAATTTTTTGAGAAGGACCTGTATATAGGGTGGGAGCAGAGCCATATATAAGAGGGTGGGAGCGGAGCCATGTATACGAGGGTGGGAGCACTACTACTAAACTACAACCCAGTCCATAGCCCCACCCCCTAATGACTAAAGCCCCACCCCTGTCACACCTCCATCCCCGCCCTGCCGGGCCATGGAAGAATGGTCTTGCTTGAAGACGGTCCCTGGTGCAAAAAAGGTTGGGGACCACTGGTCTAAAGTGATAATAGGACTGTGAGGTGCTTTGGTGCATTTAAACTTCTTTGCACATCTTTTTGGCTTCAAATGCTGTAAACTGGCTTTATTTAGAGGTTACACATGTTCGCACCTTGGCACTTTATATTTATTTTTTGTTCTTTTTCTCAAAAATATTTTTTTACTTTTTAAGCTTATTTTAATTTTATTATTATTTTTTTCACTTCCTTCCTATTCCTATTAGCATTGTCACCATGATTTTATATAGGTTACTTTTCACATATGAGATATTTTCAGCTTTTTAGCACTAGTCACTATATTATTTTAATGTCTACTCACATTAGCATTATTATGGTTGCATACAGTGGGTATGGAAAGTATTCAGACCCCTTTAAATTTTTCACTCTTTGTTTCATAGCAGCCATTTGGTAAATTAAAAAGGTCATTTTTTTTCTCATTAATGTACACTCTGCACCCCATCTTGACTAAAAAAAAAACAGAAATGTTTGCAAATGTATTAAAAAAGAAAAACTGAAATATCACATGGTCATAAGTATTCAGACCCTTTTCTCAGACACTCATATTTAAGTCACATGCTGTACATTTTCTTATGATCCTCCTTGAGATGGTGCTACTCCTTCATTGGAGTCCAGCTGTGTTTAATTAAACTGATAGGACTTGATTTGTAAAGGCACACACCTGTCTATATAAGACCTCACAGCTTATAGTGCATGTCAGACCAAATGAGAATCATGAGGTCAAAGGAACTGGCCAAGGAGCTCAGAGACAAAATTGTGGCAAAATTGCGGCAAGGCACAGATTGGGCCAAGGTTACAAAAGAATTTCTGCAGTACTCAAGGTTCCTAAGAGCACAGTGGCCTCCATAATCCTTAAATTGAAGAAGTTTGGGACCACCAGAAGTCTTCCTACACCTGGCTGTCCAGTTAAACTGAGCAATCATGGGAAAAGAGCCTTGGTGAGAGAGGTAAAGAAGAACCCCAAGATCACTGTGGCTGAGCTCCACAGATATAGTAGGGAGATGGGAGAAAGTTCCACAAAGTCAGCTATCACTGCAGCCCTTCACCAGTCGGGCCTTTATGGCAGAGTGGTCCAACAGAAGCCTCTCCTCAGTGCCAGACATATGAAAGCCCGCATAGAGTTTGCTAAAAAAAAAAACCACATGAAGGACTCCCAGACTATGAGAAATAAGATTCTCTGGTCTGATGAAACAAAGACAAACCTTTTTGGTGATAATTCTTACCGGTATGTGTGGAGAGAAAACCAAGCACTGCTCATCACCTGCCCAATACAATCCCAACAGTGAAACATGGTGATGGCAGCATCATGCTATGGGGTTGTTTTTCAGCAGGAGGGACAGGACGACTGGTTGCAATTGAAGGAAACATGAATGCGGCTGAGTACAGAGATATCCTGGATGAAAACCTCTTCCAGAGTGTTCTGGACCTCAGACTTGGCCGAAGGTTCACCTTCCAACAAGACAATGACAACTATGTGACCATTCTTGACTGGCCCAGCCAGAGCACTGACCTAAATCCAATTGAGCATCTCTGGAGAGACCTGAAAATGGCTGTCCACCAATGTTCACCATCCAACCTGACGGAACTGGAGAGGATCTGGAAGGAAGAATGGCAGAGGATCCCCAAATCCAGGTGTGAAAAAGTTGTTGCATCATTCCCAAGAAGACTCATGGCTGTACTAGCTCAAAAGGGTGCTTCTACTCAATACTGAAGTCCACACAATCAACAAAGTGATCCGCGCCGCAAGTACACTTGGAGCACAGTAAATGCTGATAGACCAAAAACGCTGTTGGCATCCAAACATCTGATTCTCGGGTGCCTATCCAAGAAGCAACAAATCTAACAGTCCGAATCTTAGAAAAAATTGGATGGCACTCACCGGTCCATAAAATCCAATATTTATTTCCTGAGATTTAAAACATCTTCAATGGGAGAATGGGATGAGGCGTGTGAGAGCGACAACGACCGTTTCACGCTGATGCGCTTCTACGCGTCTCCAGGAGACCTCTGGCTGTCATGCCAACAAACCGATGACCCACGATCTGCACATAGAACTCAGTGTCTCCACAAGAGAAATTGACATGTTGTAGACGGGTGAACCTAGCCTCTCTGCTGCCTGAGGCGAACTGCAAAATGGCGCCTCCCCCGTAGTAAAATCAGTACAAATAAATCTGGTTTACTCTTTACTAGCCTAACCTGACACACATGTAAAATATATACACTTTTAAATAGGAATATATTTGAAACATCGATCTTTACACTTCTTCAATACCAAACGAAACACCAATGGAAACCGATATTAACTGATGGCAGATCAAAATACATAACCTCCAATTGGCAGCCATTTCAGTCAGGACTCAATCATATATCCCATCGTCACAGAGAAATATCAATTAGAGAATGTGATGTGACCATCACAGAAAAGACGATAAAAGGGAAAATATAGTGAAAATACAAATCTTTATTACAAAATCACAAGTAAGTACACAATGTAGCAAAACAAGGACACAGTCCAGTAAATGAATGGCAGGAACAATCGAACAGCCTGAATGTGGGAAGACTGGCCGATCCCAGTAACCTGGCAATAATAATATTAATGGTTGTCCAGCGAGCTGTACCTATAAACCAGTGGGCAGGTTCATAAATCAACTTGGGACAAATGTCCACTACAACACCTATAGCCCAACACTTGGAGGTACTAAACTTATAGATCTGACATGCAGACAACCAATTAAAAGGTGCAGAGAGAGACGATAATTACCGGTAGTGGCAAGTGCCGAGCAGTCACTTCTCCCACACGTGTACAGCCAGGAACCAGGATCGGCGCCTGGCTGTACACTGCTGATCACACTGACTGGTACTGAGGGCACAGTGGCTGGTACTATGGGCACACTGACTGGTACTGAGAAAAAGAAAGAAAGAACAGAGAGAGAAAGAGAGAAAGAAAGAACAGAGAAAGAGAAAGAAAGAACAGAGAATGAAAGAAAGAGAGGAAAGAAAGAACAGAGAGAGAGAAAGGAAGAACAGAGAGAGAAAGGAAGAACAGAGAGAGAAAGGAAGAACAGAGAGAAAGAGGGGAAAAAAAGAGCAGAAATAAAGAAAGAAAGAGAAGAAAGAACAGAGAGAGAGAAAGGAAGAACAGAGAGTTTGAAAGAGGGGAAAGAAGAACAGAGAGAAAAAGGAAGAACAGAGAGAGAAAGAAAGAGGGGAAAGAAAGAACAGAGAGAAAGAAAGAGGGGAAAGAAAGAACATAGAAAGAAAGGGGAAAGAAAGAACAGAGAGAGAAATAGAAAGTAGAAAGAAAGAACAGAGAGAGAGGGAAAGAACAGAGAGAGAGAAATAAAGAGGAGAAAGAAAGAACGGGGAGAAAGAAAGAACGGGGAGCAAGAAAGAAAGAACGGGGAGAGAGAAAGAAAGAACGGAGAGAGAGAGAAAGAAAGAACGGAGAGAGAAAGAAAGAACGGGGAGAGAGAAAGAAAGGAGAGAGCAAGAAAGAGGGGAGAGAAAGAAAGAAGAGACAGAAAGAAAGAAAGAACAGAGAGAGAAAGAAAGAACAGAGAGAAAGAAAGAACAGAGAAAGAAAGAACAGAAAGAGAGAAAGAAAGAACAGAAAGAGAGAAATAAAGAACAGTGAGAGAGAAATAAAGAACAGTGAGAGAGAAATAAAGAACAGAGAGAGAGAAATAAAGAACAGAGAGAGAAAGAAAGAACAGAGAGAAAAGAAAGAACAGAGAGAAAGAAAGAACAGAAAAAGAGAAAGGAAGAACAGAGAGAAAGGAAGAACAGAGAGAGAGAGAGAGAGAGAGAGAGAAAGGAAGAACAGAGAGAAAGAACAAAGAGAGAAAGAAAGAAAGAACAGAGAGAGAGAGAAAGGAAGAGCAGAGAGAAAGAAAGAGGGGAAAGAAAAAGAACAGAGAGCAAAAGAAAGAACAGAGAGAGAGAAGAAAGAAAGAGGGGAAAGAACAAAAGCACAGAGCGAAAGAAAGAGGGGAAAGAAAGAACATAGAAAGAAAGGGGAAAGAAAGAACAGAGAGAGAAAGAAAGATTCTATAAAGATACTACGGCAGCCCGGCTCCCATTGTAATGCACACCTGAGCTTCCCGCTGCAGGACATATCATGATCCGCTCACATGGCCGGCATCCCCGATTCCAAGGCGATCCCGCTGTCCGTGCTGTCGGAGGAGGACACGGTGATGGATCTGAAGCATTCCCTGAAGTGTCTCCATGGTTCCGTCACAATATCCTCCCAAAATTATCGCATTTCCGGTCAGCTTCCAGCACATCACTTCCGGTGGAATGTCACGTGCAAGTTTTAAAGTGCTCCTTGAGGCTCCGCCGTGTACTACTGTGTCCAAGGGAAAAGTAAGCTCCCAGCCGGTACATCGGGGCAAACTCTCAAAATCGGAACAGTCCGCTGGATCTGGGACGGTTGGGAGGTATGAATGCCCCCCATGATACACTGACCTCATACACGCACCCTCCGCACACCTCATACACACACGGTTCCGCTTTGTATGCCTCATACACACACGGCTCCGCACACCTCGTACACACACGGCTCCTCTCCGCACACCTCATACACACGCGGCTCTGCTCCGCACACCTCATACACAAGCGGCTCCGCTCCGCACACCTCTTACACACGCGTCGCCCTTCACCGCTCCTCTGCACACTTCGTACACACGCGGCTCAGCACACCTTGTACGCACAGGGCTCCGCTCCGCACACCTCGTACACATGGGGCTCCACACACCTCATATGCACAGGGCTCCGCACACCTCGTATGCACAGGGCTCAGCACACCTCGTACGCACAGGGCTCCGCTTCGCACACCTTGTACACACGCTTTTCTGCATACCTCGTACACACAGCGCTCCGCACACCTCGTACACACGCGGCTCTGCTCCGCACACCTCGTACACACGTGGCTCCGTACACTTCATACACACAGGGCTCTCATTCCGTACACCTTGTACACACATGGCTCCGCTCCGTAACCTTGTATACACGTGGCTCTGCTCCACACACACCATACACACGCGGATCCGCTCTATACACCTCGTACACACGCGGCTCCACTCCGTACACTTCATACACACAGGGCTCCGTTCTGTACACCTCGTACACACACAGCTCCGCTCCGTATACCTTGTACACACGCGGCTCCTCTCCGCACATCTCATACACAGCGGCTCCACTCCGCACACCTCATACACACGCGGCTCCGCTCTGCACACCTCGTACACAGGCAGCTTCGCACACCTCGTACGCACAGGGCTCCGCTCCGCACACCTCGTACACAGGGGGCTCCACACACCTCATACGCACAGGGCTCGCACACCTCGTACGCACAGGGCTCCGCTTTGCACACTTTGTACACACGCGGCTCCGCACACCTCGTACGCACAGTGCTCTGCTCCGCACACCTCATACACATGTGGCTCCGTACACTTCATACACACAGGGCTCCATTCCGTACACCTTGTACACACATGGCTCCGCTCTGTACACCTTGTATACACGTGGTTCTGCTCCACACACCCATACACACGCGGCTCCGCTCTATACACCTCGTACACACGTGGCTCCTCTCCGTACACTTCATACACACAGGGCTCCGTTCTGTACACCTCGTACACACACAGCTCCGCTCCGCTCCGTACACCTTGTACACACGCGGCTCCGCTCCAACACCTCGTACGCACAGGGCTCCGCACACTCCATACGCACGCGGCTCCGATCCTTACACCTAGTACACACACGGCTCTGCTATAGCCACACTGCAAACCCCTCCTGACCCCACACATATACTTCCCTCATCCAGCACCATGACAACCAGCACAGCAGAGTCATGCATTCACTGAGGTTGGCCCCTGATCATGTGACGCCTGACTCCTCCCCTCCTGTGATGTCATCACAAGTCCTGTGCGCACAGAGCAGCAATCCATGAGCAACAGGAGCAGATGCAGTAAAGGAGAATCTGCCCGCCCCTATCTTGAGGAAGGGACCCCGACTGAGGCAGAGTACTCAACTCGCCTCATGGTAGGTGCACCCCTGGTTGTAGATTTGAAACATACACTGCAGGTCTGCTGACGCTGAGTGAAAATAAGCACAGTGGGCAGGAGATTTCTGTAAGGCTTTACTCACTCCTGATTTTGGCTACAAACACTGATGCAAAATACTGACCAAATAATGATGTGTGAATAAGCCGTAAGTCCTACCCGCCTTGCTAGAACTGCAAGATGCTGCGTTTTTGACACAGCAAAATAGCGCAGCATCAAAAGCTCATTGTGGGCACACAGCCTTATGATTTAAGTTCTAGACACTAGCATTGTTAGTTCTGAAGAAATAACACCTGTGTACTTTAAAAGGGATCTGTCATCAAATGTATACCGTAACATCAACACAACTCCCATACATTTCAAGCCTCATTAGTATATACTGTACTTTCAGAACAGGATTTCTTTCCATTAGAAGATGATATGAGACCATACAGGCATTGATTATAGGGATTTTCCTGTAACAATACATTGATCAGCTATCCATGAAATAGGTCATCAATAACTGATTGCTGGAAGTTGAACACTTGTCAATCAGTTATTACAAGCTCTAGCAGTGTCCGGATTGGTCTGGATATAAATACATGGAATTGAGCTGCAATATGCACTGCACTGTGGCTACTGCTGCTTCCTGCTGAACATGGACTAGGACCATAAAATAGGAGCTAATCTGCAGTACTCGGCAGTGACTGCTACACATAGAATGGAGCAGCACAATTCAGCTCTGTTTAATGTATTTACATCCAGCCCCTACCTCAGCTTGTGATAGCTAATCAGTGGGGGAGCCAGGTGTCAGACTTTGATCCATCATTAATATACTATGATAGGACAATACCTTCAATTTGCATTTTCAAGAACTTCATGGCCATGTATTGCAGGAGGTGGTGTAAAGTTGATGGCAGATTCCCTCCTAAAAGAAAGTCACAGATAAAAACTTAGAAAAACAAATATATTTATTTGTATAAACTACATTTATATTCATGTAAATAAAAAGTACCATTTGTTAGAGGACGATGTCAGGAGTGCCTCATACAAATATTTAAGAGTGAAATTACAGCAATAGGGATTTGTTGTACTCCTCACTAACCATTGAATTACTGTGCTTTATCATGCAGGGGTGAAGAATAACGTTTCCTAACATTCACGTGAGAAAGCAGTCACATCCAGAGAGTGAGGACATGTTTACTATGCTCAAGCATCCACTTCAGCAAATATATAGCTAGCACATTAGTGCTGTTTTGGAATATAACAAATATTAAAGAGTTGAGTAAAGAGTTTACAGGCTCAAGCTACAAAGTAAAATACTGAAGATGGAGGGTCCATTCCCAGAGTAGAACTGGGCAATCTGCCGACACTCTCCATTAAAGTGTAATAGAGAGATGCTCACTCTCTTCTTTCCATATCTTCCCTACATTTTATCCAAAAGTTACTGAATGTGTTGGGCCAACTTTCTTTGTGGAACAGGGAACAGAGCACTCTTTCCTCAGTTGGTTGAACCTTTAGGGCTCGCTCACACTGGCATGTAATACGGAGGAATCTCGCATTGACCAGTGTTATTTAATGAGGCCGAGCTGATCTGCGATTTTTTTCACATAGCAATTCGTAATGAGAAAAAATCGCAGCATGCTGTGATTGGCAGCGTATCTCACAAGGCAGGCACCCATTCAAGTCAATGGGTGTGTGCAAAACATCGGGCTGCACTCGGATGTAATCTATGATTGGACGCGTAGAAGCGCCACCTGTGCGCGAAGCGGCCGTCGCCCTTCCATCTCCCCGCATATCTCCCCTCACACGCCGCTATGCTGCTTTGGATGTCCGTATGAATTGTAATAAAGGACTTCTTTTCACCACAGGAAATAGTGAGTGCTGCCTTTCTATATTTTTTCATGTTTACACATATCTGAGTATTTGGTCAGTATTTTACATCAGTATTTGTAAGTCAAATCCAGGAGTGGGTGATAAATACAGAAGTGGTGACTAGTGTTGAGCGATACGATAATGCAAATATCGGCTATCGGCCGATATTAGCTCTATCGGCCTTTCGATAATTCGTTTCGATATTTTCGTCTTATCGAATACCGCAATCGGAAGTTCCCATAATTCTTTGCGAGGCAATGTGATTTTAGTCAGCCAATGAGGAATCCTAAGAAGTGTGGGCACATCCTGTACTGCTGCGGTCATGTTAACTAATGGCATGGCTGTGATTGGATGCTGAAATGATGTCAGAATGCACTATAAAAGGCGCCGCCGCCATTTTAGCGTCACTGTGCTGTGAATTCAGTAAGGGACAGAATGCTGCTGTGCTGACTCTGAGGGACAGTTAGAGATTGCGATTTAGTGTACTGTGCTGTAGGCAGGCTAGCACCAACCGCTGTGTAAAGCTTCCTTTTGCCTGCAGTGTTGTTTTAACAGCTCTGTCAAGGTGTGTGTGAGTGCAGGTGACGCTGCAGTTTGCTCTGCATGCAACGCTGTCTGTAGGCATCTGCACGTGTCACTCACAGACTTTTTTTTTTTTCTTCAGTGTATAAAAGGCGCCGCCGCCATTTTAGCGTCACTGTGCTGTGAATTCAGTAAGGGACAGAACGCTACTGTGCTGACTCTGAGGGACAGTTAGAGATTGCGATTTACTGTACTGTGCTGTAGGCAGGCTAGCACCAACCGCTGTGTAAAGCTTCCTTTTGCCTGCAGTGTTGTTTTAACAGCTCTGCAAGGTGTGTGTGAGTGCAGGTGATGCTGCAGTTTGCTCTGCATGCAAGGCTGTCTGTAGGCATCTGCACCTGTCACTCACAGACTATTTTTTTTTTTCCTTCAGTGTAATTCTTGCAGCTCCATGCAATTTAACTATTAGTGTGACGCGCTTCCATCCGTATCCAATACATTGGTTGCAAACACTATAGAAGTAGACAAAGGAGTAGCCTTTCACAGATTGTGAACAGTTGTGTTTCAGTGTTCACTTCAGTCTGTGTTTTTATTTTTTTGAGTGCACATCACGCTCCACGTTGAACGTTACTTGTTCAAGCACTGCTGCTTGTACTCTGCTGAGCGTGTCTCAGTGGCTCATCCTTTTCATTTATCTCCAATTGGTTCTGCTCCATTCCGTTTAAAATATAATCTATTAGTGTGACGCGCTTCCATCCGTATACAATACATTGGTTGCAAACACTATAGAAGTAGACAAAGGTAGTAGCCTTTCACAGATTGTGAACAGTTGTGTTTCAGTGTTCACTTCAGTCTCTGCGTAATAACCACACTTAGGCCTTATAACTTTTCTGACTTTCTTTATCAATCTACCAAGATGAAGAAGTCAGTGAGTAAGGCACGTGGTCGTGGCCGTGGAGTTTCAGCAGGGAGAGGACGTGGGGATTCTGTGTCTGCTGCCGCCCTCAGTGACACAGCATCCACCATTTATCCCCGTGAGCGTTCCTTTATGCGCACTTTGGTAGGAGCTCGGCGTGCCCCCCTGCTGCGGGAAGAACAAATTGAAGCCGTTGTTGGTTGGATGGCAGCCAATGCATCGACTTCAATTCCTTCCACCTCCTCTCAGGAACACAACACTGTTGAGCAACCATCTGTCTGTTCACCGCCTGTCAAATTGCCAAGGCAGTCAGAGAGTTCTGTACAGGAGCCAGCTGAGTCTCTGCTTCTGTTCTCAGAATCTGTTGGCTCGCAAACACGGGCACAGGCAAGCAGCATTCTGCAATTTGAAGAAGAGGGAGTATGCAGTGATGCGCAACAGCTGTGTCTCTCTCAATCTGAAGAGGCGGGTGAGCCAGTGCCGATGGACAGCACACCGCAGAACGCATCTTATGATGATGATGAGACTCAGGTGCCAGGTTTTGTGGAGCATGGTGCTGCCCAGACCATCCAACAGCAGCAGGTGTTGGAAGAGGGTAGTGGAGATGATGAAGTCCGAGACCCAACATGGCGTGAGCAACAGGAAGGTGGTGGGAGCAGCTCTGAGGAAGAGATTGTCCCAACGGTACAAAGAGGAGGGAGAGGTAGGCTGCAGACTCGCTTGCCTGTAGCCTCCAGTTTGGCACCTGTTGGGAGCAGTTCTCTTAGAACTGTCAAAATTGGCGCTCCCATGACTTGCACTGCGTGGTCCTTTTTTGACAGACTTGTACATGATATTTGCTATGTTCAATGCAAGCTGTGTAAGCAAAAAGTTAAAAGAGGTAAAAATATCAGGAACCTGAATACCACAAATATGTGGACACATGTACGGACAAAGCACGTAGCTGAGTTCCAAAGACACACTGGAGATGTAGGCCAACCTACAGCAGCACCTACATCTTTAGGTCATGTTCGAGCCTCTACCTCCAGCTCTCACACACCTGTTTCGGCTTCCTCACAGGATCTCCATGGAAGAACCTCGGTCACTGTTGTCCATAGAGAAACTGTTATTCCACCCACTGCAGCAAGTTCACAGTCATCGTCACACTCCCAGAACAAAAAACAGCCATCGGTAACACAGGCATGGGATAAAAGACGGCCATACTCGGCAAACCATCCACGAGCACAGGCTCTGAATGCTGGCCTTGCAAAACTCCTGTCCCTTGAAATGCTGTCATTCAGGCTGGTGGAGACTGACAGTTTCAGGAACTTTATGGCATTGGCAGTCCCACAATATAATGTGCCAAGCCGATTTTATTTCAGCAGGCAAGCTGTCCCTGCTCTGCAAAAACATGTCGAGGGAAACATTAAACATGCGCTACTAAACGCCGTCAGTAGCAGGGTCCACCTGACCACCGATGCGTGGACCATTACCCATGGCCAGGGACGATACCTTTCCCTCACTGCCCATTGGGTCAATGTTGTGGAGCCGGGTACAGATCTTGCCAGTGGCGCTGTACGTGTTCTGCCAACTCCAAGGATTGCAGGAATCCAGTCTGTGCACATTGATTCCTCCTCCTACTCCAGTTCCTCAGAATCATCGCTGCACAAGCCGTCACGGTATACCTCCACATGGACCCGTGAACGCTTACCTGTTGCGACCGATATGAGCACAGCCGTGGCCAAACGTCAACAGGCCGTACTGAAATTAATTCCCATGGGGAATCGAAGCCACACAGCGCAGGAGCTTGGGATGCCATCAAGCAGGAGAGCGATGTGTGGTTTTTGTCAGCTAATCTCCAGCCAGGCTTGGTAGTGTGTGACAATGGCCGAAATCTGGTGGCAGCTCTGGGCCTTGGCAACCTCACTCACATACCATGTCTGGCACATGTGCTCAACTTGGTCGTGCAGAGTTTTTTGAGGGACTATCCGGATCTTGATGCACTGCTGCACAAGGTCCGCCTAGAGTGCGCTCACTTGCGACGTTCCAGCATGGCCAGATCGCGCATTGCAGCTCTGCAAGTCAGATTTCGCCTTCCTGAACATCGCATCATATGTGACGTACCCACCAGGTGGAATTCCACGTTACATATGTTGGAGCGGTTGTGTGAGCAGCAGCCAGCAGTAATGGAGTATCAGCTGCAACAGGCGCAATCAACTCGCAATTTGCGCCGTTCACACTTCACCACTACTGAGTGGGCCTCTATGAACGACATCTGCGACGTTTTGCATGCGTTTGATGTCTCAACGCGGATGGCGAGTGCAGATGATGCACTAGTCAGCATGACTGTACCCCTTATCTGCCTGCTTCAGAAATCACTGAAAGCACTAAAGGAAGAGGTTTTGAAAGAGGTGGAGGATGAGGAGTCACAAATTCAATTACCTTCAGGACAGTCAGCGCAACGTCGTTCCTCACAAAGGGCTGGGCAGGGCTCACTTTGTGAGGAGGATGAGGAGGAGGAGTCAATGGAGGAGGAAGAAATCCCTACAGAGGGAGGTACACAACGCTCTACTCAGTATGTAGAGCGAGGGTGGGGTGATGCAGAGGAGACAGAGATGACGCCTCTTCCAGAGGACAGCCTTTGTTGGCCAGTTGGAGTCTGCAGCACATGGTTGATTTCATGCTTCAGTGCCTGAGAAACGACCGCCGCATCGCCCACATTCTCAGCACGTCAGATTATTGGGTGTACACCCTCCTAGACCCTCGCTACCGGGACAACTTACAAACCCTCATCACACCGGTGAACCGGGACCGTAAAATGCAGGAGTACCAAGACACACTGGTGCAATCCATACTGTTGTACATTCCAGCCGAGAGAGCTGCTGCTGCTACTGCTGCTGCTTTACAAAGCAGCTCTGTGCGTCGAGGCAGTGTAGACACCTCTACAACAAGAGGGAGCAGAAGCAGCGCCTCTGCACAGGGCAAGAACTGTATGTTACAAATGTGGCAAAGTTTTGTGACAGCGCCAGCAAGGTCTACACCATCCGAGACGGCTCCAGTCACCAGGAAAAAACGTTTCCGTAAGATGGTGACAGACTACTTGGCTTTCCCTCTAAGTGTACTCCCAGATGCCTCTTCCCCTTTCAAATTTTGGGTCTCTAAGTTGGATACATGGCCAGAGCTTAGCCAGTATGCATTGGAGGTGCTGGCTTGCCCTGCTGCCAGTGTATTATCTGAGCGTGTCTTTAGTGCTGCAGGTGGTGTAGTAACAGACCGTCGCATGCGACTATCCTCAGAGAATGTAGACCGGCTTACTTTTCTGAAAATGAACAAGGCATGGATCTCACCTGAATTTGCCTGTCCGTTTTCAGATTAAATAACTGTTTGGCAACGTTTTCCATGTCTCCTGTTATGTTCATCTTTCTACCACCTGAACTGTACTCCCTGGGCTACAACACCGCCATTTGTTGCTCGTAAGTAATTGGCAGGGGTACTGACTCCTGGCCAGCCTGGTTACAGCATGACAGCTGTTTCCTGGCAGTGTGAACGTCAATTATCCTCCAATAAGTTGTGCTGTCGTGTTGCATTCGGGTTAGCCGACTCTATGGTGCCTGCAGTTTAGGTGATTCCTATGTGTGCTGTGGGATATGTAAATAAAGGCGGTTTCCATTGTGACAATAGGATAAGCACCCACTGTAGGACTGTGTGATTCGGTAACTGCGGACGGCTTGCGTCCTGTCAACTTACATTTTCATGGGTGCGTTCTTCTACCCGTCCGGGGTCCAGTACCGTCAAGTGGTTCTCCCCAGTGCCTTTGGCCTAGGTGCCTCCATCTCCGTATCCGAGTTCCAGCAACGTCTGCTGGTCCTTGGTAGTGCTTTGGAGCACAGGTACCTCCTGCTTAGTAACCGTGTCACAGTAACGTCAGCTGGTACTCGGTTGTGACATTGCCTCTTTTCCTTCTGCTACCCGTCCGGGGTCCAGTACCGTCAAGTGGTTCTCCCCAGTGCCTTTGGCCTAGGTGCCTCCATCTCCGTATCCGAGTTCCAGCAACGTCTGCTGGTCCTTGGTAGTGCTTTGGAGCACAGGTACCTCCTGCTTAGTAACCGTGTCACAGTAACGTCAGCTGGTACTCGGTTGTGACATTGCCTCTTTTCCTTCTGCTACCCGTCCGGGGTCCAGCACAGTCAGCTGGTCCTCGTTACTTCCATTGTCTCTTGCTCCATCTGATACCCGTCAGGGTTCCAGTAACGTCAGCTGTTTCTCGGAAATTAGACGACATTAAAGACCACACAGAAGAAGATGACGACAACAAGGACGACGAGCATGAAGCCAACCAGCCTGAACACCATCACGAAGAAAAAATAAAAGATTACCCAGAAGAAGATCACCAACAGGACAAAGAAGGTTAAGACAAACTACAAGATACAGAACAAGAGACAGAAGAACAATAAGCAAAAGATCAAAAAACAGAAGAACATGAAGTATAAGACCAAAATGAAGAGCAAAATATATGCTCTAAATTCTAAGCAGAAGAAGACTAAGCAGTGTATGGGGGTGAGTCCGTTCCTCCTCGTGGTGCCCCTGGAAAATGCCTGCTGCTGCAGGCTAAACTGAACACGGACAAATACTGTTGTAATTTAAATCTTTTGTGACAGCAAGAACGGAAGGATGAACAATTCATACTTTTACAGATTACAAGTACAGGAATCTCTGTCACAAATAAGAATATGATGAAGAAGATGAAGAGGAAGAAGATGAAGAATTTGAATATGAAGAAGATTAATTAGTTTAATAATAACAATATGAGTAATGTAAACAAAAACATGAATAGCAAGAAGTTTAAGAAGAAGATTAAGAAGGTGAAGATGAAGAATAATTTGATGAGAAAGATGATGCTGCTGCTGAAGATTATGAAGGAGAAAGTGTGGCACTGGCAAAAGTTAAAAAGGTGAAGAGCATGGAAGTTGTGAAACATACATATTTGCCAAAATAGAAAAAAGGTTAACAACATTGTCAATTTGTTAGTCAATCCAAACGTATTTCCAAAAAAAAATATATTAATGCTATTCCAATGCATTGGGTTAAACATGTATGCCTTTATTGTCTCCTCAACCTCCCCCAATACATTCTACATTAGTCTTTGTTGTTTTCCTTCATGTACAATTAACCAACAAGGCAAGAATGTTTTTTTTTAATTTCGATATTTTGTTCCCATAGACTTACATGGGACTTCCGCTATCGAAATCGGATATCGACGATATTTAGTGCTATCGGCGATACAATTTCGATACGATATTTTTAGATATCGAGCAATATCGCTCAACACTAGTGGTGACGTGTTTCTGTTATACTTTTCCTCTGATTGTTCCTCTCCTGGTTTTGGCTTACAGATACTGAGAGAAAATACTGACCAAATACTGAACGTGTGAACAATGATTAAGACGCTTCATTTCTGATGCAGCAAAAATACGCACCATCAAAATCTCATCATGGGCACACAGTGTTTGATATAATTGTAATTTTGCATTTATTTATTCTACATTTCATTGTACCATAGTATTTTGTTTGCAGTAGGATTCACGGCCAAATTCTCTATTCCTATCACATTATAAACATAATGTACTGAGATAAAGGGCATAATATGTGCGTGTTTATCAATTTCTATAGTCATTCATACAACATATAAAACATCAGTTATAACTGGGATCTTCTATCTACTCACTTAACAATGTTATTTTCCAGGAGTCCTGCACTTATCTGCTACCTACAAGTTTAAACATGACCTAAAGTCAGAGGGACACTGAAGCTGCGCAGGCGAGGAGGTCCCGTTACCAGATCCTGGGTAAATAATATAGGAATAGGGGTAGATGACAGGATATTATAGTCACAACTTTAAAGGGTATGCCACACTGAACAATATCGCTAACGGGATCGCTAAAAAACGTCACTATTTAGCGATCCCGTTAGCGATGTTGTTCAGTGCGGCATCTGCCAGCGACGAGCTTCCTGCTGTGATCTCGCTCGTCGCTGGAATCGTTCCGGACCCTATTTTCTCGTCGGCGCTCCCGCTGGGTAAGTATATATCGCTAGTGTGGCACCTTTTCTTAGCGATTTAGCGGTACTTTTGTACCGCTAAAGTCGTTAAGAAGATCGCTAACGGCGATAGCGTCGTTAACTATATCGCTAAATGTGGCCGCACTTAGCGATATAGAAACAATCCCGCTAGCGATCGCATTAGTATGCGTCGTTATCGTGATCGCTAGCGGGATTGTTTAGTGTGGCAGTACCTTAAGTTTAAGGTATTGAGTGGATTTATCCTTTAAACAAACCCTTGACTTACAACTTTGACAAAATCTAAGTCAACAACGCCCCAGTAGTGGCCAAACAGTGCATGCTGACACCTGATACATAGTCAGTGTAAAGGTACTGCCACACTAAACAATCCCGCTAGCGATCACAATAACGACGCATACTAATGCGATCGCTAGCGGGATTGTTTCTATATCGCTAAGTGCGGCCACATTTAGCGATATAGTTAACGACGCTATCGCCGTTAGCGATCTTCTTAACGACTTTAGCGGTACAAAAGTACCGCTAAATCGCTAAGAAAAGGTGCCACACTAGCGATATATACTTACCCAGCGGGAGCGCCGACGATAAAATAGGGTCCGGAGCGATTCCAGCGACGAGCGAGATCACAGCAGGAAGCTCGTCGCTGGCAGCTGCCGCACTGAACAACATCGCTAACGGGATCGCTAAATAGTGACGTTTTTTAGCGATCCCGTTAGCGATATTGTTCAGTGTGGCATACCCTTAAGGACTGTCCTCTCATCATGACTGTCAGAGTGTATAGCATTTTAGACAGAAGCAATAGGGGTTGTTGTTAACAGATAAAGAGCTAGAGCATTTTAATAGGAAACCTGGACTATCTGTAAACTGTCCACTACATGCTGGTTGCTTTTTAAAATACATCTCCCCTTAAAATATAAAACTATATAACTATACAAAATCCTGTCTGGTATGGCCACAGCAGATCCGGTGCAGAAGAACGTTTGGCGAAATCCATGCACATGCTGTCGAAAAGAAACTAAAAGCACTAAAAAACAAAATTTTGGCAAAAAAAACCTGCTTCATGTCAACATACCCTATTTTCCTTTTGTTAAGATCTAAAAAGTAAATTATTTCTGTTTCTTAAGCTGAGTGAGAACCAATATGACTTCCAGGATACCAACTACTACATAGCTTGTTACTCAGCTATCACCAGTAGAGTTAAGCGAAACAGGTCGGTCAGATTCAAACATGACTGACTTTCGCCAAAGTCGGATTTCGCCGAGCGAAACCCTACCATAGCGTGAGGTCAGCCATGTGGTCGTCGACCCGAGCGCCAAAGTCGGTTTTCCCATAATGCTTGCAGGCGCCTTTTCTCAGCCAAGATGAGTCGCACGTACCAGGGCTTATGGGGTACTCGGCACCGAGCCCGTTCACTTCAACGGGGGAGAGGTCACGGGTAGCGCAGCTCGGTCCGTTGCCCTGGGCGCTCATTCAAAGGGGGATATTTACAGGGGATTTAGAAATGTTCGTGACGCCACCTGTGGTTTCTGATCAGGGTGACCAGCGCTGCAGGGTGAATCCTCGAAGGGGTTGTAACTGGGCAGCAAGGTATTAAGTCTTCCACAGGTAAGACTGATCCCTCGAGGTATATGGCGGTGCAGGAAATAAGGCAGACACACACAATGAGTCTCTTTCCGTACCTTTACTGGTGATATTTGCAGGCACGTCCCGGGAAGCTGCTCAGGGTGGAGGATGCACGTCCAGTAATCACTGAGTAGGTGTAGGGCCTCCTTACATCTTCATATGTGTGAGTTTCTAACTTGCATGAAGCTAAGTTTAACTCCGTGTGAAACAGCTACGCCCGGCTGACATTATGGTAGAGCCTTCTTGTGGACAGAACTAAGTCCTCTATGGCTGATCAGGCCTGACTCCTGTTCTTCCTGACCCCGGTTACGTATCAGCACTGAAGGGCCCCTCTGCGACCTGAAGTCCAGCAGGGTCTCCGGTTTCTCCCACTAGCCGTGAAGGTACTAGCAAGCTCGGACCCGGTGTCCGGTTGTGCAGAGTGGAGGTAAGCTATCGTTGCTATTTCTCCTCAGTCACTCTCTCTTTCCCTTTTTCCACTTGCCTGTCGTCCTACTCACACCTTTAACATAAGCACAGGCAACAGTAGGTGTCAGCTTTCTTCTTTTCACCGCTCTCTAACAGTACCTCAGTTGACTCGGTGTTACAAGTACTGCAGTTCCCTTTCCTTCACTTCTTTCTTAGGCTCTGTCCGAAGCAGCTATCAGGACCTTCCTTCAGACTGATCTGTGCACACTCCGAGAGTCACTTTCCACTTCCCTAGGGAACTAACAGTCAGCACGTTCTGAGGTAACAGTTTGTTTCTCTGCTTCTGTCTCATCTGACAGGAATCTCCGTCTGTCTGAACTCTGCTTTGAGCTCTGCTCTGACAGGAAATCAACTCCAAAAGACCACACTGCTGCGTCTCTCCACACCCTTAAATACTCTAAAGGGCTCCCTCTGGTGGCACTATAGGGAAATGTGAAGTCTGAATGAATATCGGGTGATTGTGAATTACCTTTCTGTGCATCCTCCTGGGTACATGTGGCACCAAGCGCAGCTGGGCTACACATCCCCCCCTAGTTATATTCAGCACTCCGGGCTGAAAAAGAAAACAATTTTTATAATAACAACAATAACATAACTCTTCCCTTGCGGGAGGTAAGGACACTTCAAACGTTGCAATGTGTACAAATGGCAATAGAAAAATATCAAATACTTTCACACAAATAAATACAAGATTCTTGTGGAGGACCCGCACCAAACCTCCCACGGTGGTCCTGGGTGGGCTGCAGGACTTCTCCGCTGCAAACCTCACTCAAGGCCACACCATATGGGTTTTTCTTCAGAGGTAGAATGGCTTTACGTAAAACCAAGATGGGGCACCGAGTGCCAACTATTTACATTACAGTTTTTGGGCTGGCAAAGTCCTCAGCCACGCAGTCCTTCAAAAACAGCATTTATAGAAAAATCACATTTCTATCATAACCACTTTACACGACACATTACCCAACTGGGGTATACTACTTCAGACATCATCTACATATTCAATATAGTGCAATTCTTCATAACTTTTTACAGTTCAGTAAACCCTGTCTGGGTCCTACTGTTCTTCTTTGAATATAGTTGCACCTTCCACACCTGGGGCTGGAAGTATGCGGTGCGCTCTGGAACGCATCACCAAGAGATCATGTCCTGCTACCTGTGTCTGGGTAGCCACAGTTCTCGTCTCAATTTTTACTTTGCGTCTTGCTGGAGGCCTTACAGGTGCCTCTTCTAAGTATAGATTTGGCTCAATAGGGGTCGCTGTTGCAGTCGCTGTGCTCTGCAGCGTTTCCAATTGGACGCAGGTGCACGCAGTGGCTCAGTTGGGGACGCACTAGCCTGTTGCATTGCAGAATAGGACGCAGGATAGGATACAGGTGCGCGGCCGGGCGCTGATGTGGCTGGGGCTTGGGACGCTGAGACACGGGGTACGTTTCCAGCTTCAGGGACGGGGTCGCTGACTCGGGAGACATTCAGGGCATACCACCCCTTAAGACCCCAGTGCCGCGTGTAGGTGACAATATCCCCGATAATTAGATCCCTTCCCGGGTGCCCCTCTGGCAGGTGAGACTCCACATCCCTGCGATTAACAAAGACCTCCTGGTACAGGCCTGGTTCATGGATGAACCCCCAGCCTCCCTGGAGTTTGAAGTCTCTAATGGCCCCCTGGCGCCGTGGTTCCCGGAGCGTACCTTTGTCTCGCCTGACGTTCTCCTTGTCAGCAAGATCTTTCTCCCGGTACCTCCGGCGAAGCTGCTGCGCCTCTCGCTGCTCCTGCTGCTGCTCCTGCTCACGGCGTCGCCACTCGTTCTCTTTCTGGGCGGCGTATTCCACGTTGTCCAGGAGCTCCATCTCCTCCCAGTCGATCTCCATCGCTTCGGGCAGGATCTCCTCCGTCGTCCCTACCGGGGGACTGCATTCCGCTGCGGCCTCTGGTTCCAGGCCTGGCTGGCATTCTGGTCCGGGCAGAGCCTCCTCAGCCTCCTTCCCTCCCGCCGCGTCCTTGGCGGAGTCAGGATCAGCTCTTTTGGGGCCGGCCTCCGGTTCTTCATCAGCCGCTGGGTCCAGTGGTGGCGCGGGTGGCATTTGCGCATCTTGAGGGGAGAGCATCGCGTCCCACAGCAGCCGCTGTTTCAGGGCATGCCAGCTTTGCTCCATCGCCTCCATTTCTGCGTGGTGTCGGGCCATGTCCCTCAGCGCCGCATCCACCTCCTCCACTTTCTGCATTCTCCGGTCATCCGCCCGACCTGGGGACGGTTCAGGCACAGGCAGCAGCTCTTCAGGGGAACGGGGTCTGCGCACCGCCATTCCTCCACACAGCGTCTCCTGTCCTTCCGCCATCTCACTCCAGGCCAGACTGTGTGTTTCATCTGGAACAATCTGGTCTCTTCCGTGGAGGCGGGACTTTCGCTTTTTCTTCTTGGCATAGAGGATGAAGAGGAGGCGGATCTCTCTTGCAGTGGGGCAGGCTCGGACATTATAATAGCATTTAGACAGGGCGCCCATCACTTTCGCGCCATAGGGAGGGGTACGCCCACGAATCCACGCCCTTCTTCTTCACCAGCGCCTTAGGGTGCGAATATGGCGGCAAAATGGCGGAAAATGGCGCCAAAAGTCACAAAAACTGCACACAGTCTTTTTGCACAAAAACAGTTCACTTAGGCACACAGGACTCACATATAGTAAGCTTCGGATCCTGTTCGTGACGCCAAAGATGAGTCGCACGTACCAGGGCTTATGGGGTACTCTGCACCGAGCCCGTTCACTTCAACGGGGGAGAGGTCACGGGTAGCGCAGCTCGGTCCGTTGCCCTGGGCGCTCATTCAAGGGGGGATATTTACAGGGGATTTAGAAATGTTCGTGACGCCACCTGTGGTTTCTGATCAGGGTGACCAGCGCTGCAGGGTGAATCCTCGAAGGGGTTGTAACTGGGCAGCAAGGTATTAAGTCTTCCACAGGTAAGACTGATCCCTCGAGGTATATGGCGGTGCAGGGGTGCAGGCAATAAGGCAGACACACACAATGAGTCTCTTTCCGTACCTTTACTGGTGATATTTGCAGGCACGTCCCGGGAAGCTGCTCAGGGTGGAGGATGCACGTCCAGTAATCACTGAGTAGGTGTAGGGCCTCCTTACGTCTTCATATGTGTGAGTTTCTAACTTGCATGAAGCTAAGTTTAACTCCGTGTGAAACAGCTACGCCCGGCTGACATTGTGGTAGAGCCTTCTTGTGGACAGAACTAAGTCCTCTATGGCTGATTAGGCCTGACTCCTGTTCTTCCTGACCCCGGTTAGGTATCAGCACTGAAGGGCCCCTCTGCGACCTGAAGTCCAGCAGGGTCTCCGGTTTCTCCCACTAGCCGTGAAGGTACTAGCAAGCTCGGACCCGGTGTCCGGTTGTGCAGAGTGGAGGTAAGCTATCGTTGCTATTTCTCCTCAGTCACTCTCTCTTTCCCTTTTTCCACTTGCCTGTCGTCCTACTCACACCTTTAATATAAGCACAGGCAACAGTAGGTGTCAGCTTTCTTCTTTTCACCGCTCTCTAACAGTACCTCAGTTGACTCGGTGTTACAAGTACTGCAGTTCCCTTTCCTTCACTTCTTTCTTAAGCTCTGTCCGAAGCAGCTATCAGGACCTTCCGTCAGACTGATCTGTGCACACTCCGAGAGTCACTTTCCACTTCCCTAGGGAACTAACAGTCAGCACGTTCTGAGGTAACAGTTTGTTTCTCTGCTTCTGTCTCATCTGACAGGAATCTCCGTCTGTCTGAACTCTTCTCTGAGCTCTGCTCTGACAGGAAATCAACTCCAAAAGACCACACTGCTGCGTCTCTCCACACCCTTATATACTCTAAAGGGCTCCCTCTGGTGGCACTATAGGGAAATGTGAAGTGTGAATGAATATCGGGTGATTGTGAATTACCTTTCTGTGCATCCTCCTGGGTACATGTGTCACCAAGCGCAGCTGGGCTACACAAATGAGCAAGGACGCACACTGTGGGCAATGAGATGACATAGGCAGCGGCCACCACCATCTTAGAAAAGGGCATTGCAGTGATTGGCTTGCTTTGTGTGGCATCACAGTGGCTATAAATGCCCTGAGCGCCGACCACCATTTTACTTCTGCCGATCTTAGCATAGGGAGAGGTTGCTGCCACTGTTTCTTAGTAGGGAGAGAGATAGGCAGGAAAGAAAAGTGATTCTGTGCTTGTGCTGATAGCGAGTAGCTGTACAGTTAGTGTGCAGTGACAGGGGAGGATTTTGTTGTGTGCAGGGCCGGCGTCAGCACCCGGCACACCCGGGCAAGTGTCGGGGCCCTGAGCAGGCGGGGGGCCCACTCCCGTCGGGCACCCCCGCGCCCGTTAGCGGAGGAGAACGGTGTCAGCGCCGTCACTGGGCCCCCCCCAGGCCCGGCATCAGCACCCGGCACACCCGGACAAGTTCCGGGGCACTGAGCAGGTGGGGGGGGCCCACTCGCCGTCGTGCACCCCCGCGCCCGTTAGCGGAGGAGAACGGTGTCAGCGCCGCCACTGGGCCCCCCCCCCCGCTTGCTCAGGGCCCCGGCAGCAGCTGGCACATTTCTTACCTCTCCTGTGCCTCCGCTGCTGCAGCGCTGGGCTCCAGGGGGCGCCGGCGCTTCCTCTCACAGCAGCGCCGCTGAATGACGTCATCATTCAGCGGCCGGCTGTGGCAGAGAGCGCGCGGATGCCGGACAGGTGAGGCGTGTGTGTATGTGTCTGTGTATCAGTGTGTGTGTATGTAGTGTGGTGCTTTGTGTGTGTGTGTGTGTGTATGTATGTATGTGAGAGAGTGCTTGTGTGCTGTGGTGCTGTCTGTGTGTGATGATGGGCAGGCATTGATGATAATGGGCAGGCACTGATGATGATGGGGAGGCGATGATGATGATGGGCAGGCATTGATGATAATGGGCAGGCATTGATGATGATGGGGAAGCGATGATGATGATGGGCAGGCATTGATGATAATGGGGAGGCCATGATGATGATGGGGAGGACATGATGATGATGGGCAGACATTGATGATATTGGGGAGGCCATTATGATGATGGGCAAGCATTGATGAAAATGGGGAGGCCATGATGATGATGGGCAGGCATTGATGATAATGGGGAGGCCATGATGATGATGGGCAGGCATTGATGATAATGGGGAGGCAATGATGATGATGGGCAGGAATTGATGATGATGGGGAGGCCATGATGATGATGGGGAGGAAATGATGATGATGAGGAGGCAATTATGATGATGGGGAGGAGATGATGATGGGGAGGCAATCATGATGATAATGGGGAGTCTTTCCACAGCGCCCTTTCCTGAGCCGTAACAGTGCAGAACGCAGTACAGCGCAGAAGAGAGCTCCATATTTTGTATGGAGCATTATATGGGGACCAGTATCCTGTATGGAGCATTATATGGGGACCAGTATCCTGTATGGAGCATTATATTGGGTCCAGTATTCTGTATGGAGCATTATTTTGGGTCCAGTATTCTGTATGGAGCATTATATGGGGGATGGGGGGTGACATCCTGCATGGGGTATTATATGGGTGATGAGGGGGAGACTGTGGTGCCTATAATATTGTATGGAGGACTGTACTGTCCAGTCTGTACTGTGCGCTGTGAGGATTTGGCGGTTTTTTGAGCTATTGAACAATTTACAATAGATATCACTCATGTAATGGAAGAAGTGAAGTATTTGGCATTGTACTGTACCTATATTTCTCTGCTGTATCTGTGCATCATGAATCGTGGTCTGTGTTAAAGGGGCCCACTGAGGCTCTTTCGCCCGGGCCCATAAAAACCTGGAGCCGGCCCTGGTTGTGTGCAGCAGCGCTGGTTATTAGGCTGCTGCCAGTGACAGGGGAGGAATTTCTTGTGTGCAGCAGCAGAACTGAATATTAGGCTGCCTGCTAGCTGTATTGCTCTGTGTACACTGCTGTGCAGACTGCTTTTTACACAGCACCTACACAGCACTAATACTTTTATTCTTTTTTTCTGCACAGTCACCGAGCGTTCATTTTTTTCCACACCGTATAGAGCTGTGCGCTCCTCACACACTACCGTGTACTGGCTGGTATCACGGACAAATACATGCTGATTATCTGTGTGTGACTCCGGAAATATATACGGAGATTTCAATTTTCCCCAAAACCGTTTACAGCTGGTATCTTCTGATATAGTACCGTTTTTTCTGCCTTCTGTATTACGGTCAAATCCATACTGAGAGAGCGTCTGTGTGTTACTCCGGAAATATATACGAAGATTTACAATTACCCCTACACTGTATACGCCTGGATTCATCGGATACATTAGCCTTTTTTGCTTTTTATATTCTGGTCTACTCCATACTGAGCCTGTGAGCGTCTGTGTGTTACTCCGGAAATATATACGGAGATTTAAAATTACCCCAACACTGTATACAGCTGTACGCTTCTGATACAGTACACTTTTTCTGCTTTTCATATTCTGGTCTAATCCATACTGAGCCTGTGAGCATCTGTGTGTTACTCCGGAAATATATATGGAGATTTACAATATTTTCACTATACTATATATGCCTGGTATCTGATGATACAGTACCCTTTTTCAGCTTTTTATATTCTGGTCTAATCCATAATGAGCCTGTGAGCGTCTGTCTGTTACTCCGGAAATATATACGGAGATTTACAATTACCCCTAGACTGTATACAGCTGTACGCTTGTGATACAGTACCCTTTTTGGCAGAAAGTCCTCCTCCACCAACCACTCAGCATCATTGACACCTGGAACATTGGCCCACATGTGTGATTATTTCTTGCGGATCTGCTTTTTATAATTCGGTCTTGTCTAATCCATACTGAGCCTGAGAGCGTCTGTGTCTGACTCCTGAAATATTTACGGAGATTTAGAATATTTTCACTATACTATAAATACCTGGTATCTGGTGATACAGTACTCTTTTTCAGCTTTTTATTTTCTTGTCTAATCCATACTGAGCCTGAGAGCGTCTGTGTCTGACTCCTGAAATATTTACGGAGATTTAGAATATTTTCACTATACAATATATACCTGCTATCTGCTGATACAGTACCCTTTTTCAGCTTTTTATATTCTGGTCTAATCCATACTGAGCCTGTGAGCGTCTGTGTCTGACTCCTCAAATATATTCGGAAATTTACAATTATCCCTAGACTGTATACAGCTGTACGCTTCTGATACAGTACCATATATCTGCTGGTATTTTGGGTACATTTTCCCAAAAATGAGGAAGTATGGTGGAAGAGGCCGCGGACGTGGGCGGGGGGCCAGCTGGTACTGATGGTGGTGGTGCATCTGCTGGAAGTGCCAAAAGCACAATAGCACCTAAGGCAGGAGGTGTTGATCCGGCACCATAGTCCAGCTCAAGAAGGCCTGGAAGGCTCCCTTTTCTTGGAGTAGGTAAACCAATTTTAAAGCCGGAGCATCAGGAACAGGTTTTGTCTTACATTGCCGAAACAGCCTCCAGCTCTATCACCTCCTCTTCTGAAGTTTCTAAAAATGCAAGCACTGAGTGGTCAGCGCAGGCTCCTGGTCAGGAACAACACCTTTCCTTTTGTCCTTCACCCCCACCAAAAGTGAAGGATGCGACAGCCCACACTTCAGATTACTCCATGGAGCTCTTTTCACATACCATGCCTGGGTTATCAAGTCAAATCCTAAATTCCCCAGTCAAAGATGAATCTGACATGGAGTGCACTGATGCACAGCCACTGCTAGATGATTATGCTGGTACATTGACCCACAGCACTACATTGCCCTCACGGTTTACTGAGCCAGAATCTGACCCTAATGAAACTCCCCGCATACTATACTACCTTACACGGTGACAGAGAGGAAGGTGCAGATGAAATTGAAGAGGAGGTGATGGATGACCCAGTTGTTGACCCGGATTGGCATCCATTGGTCGAAGAGATGGCCACTGGCAATAGCTCCGAAGAGGAGAAGGATCCGCAGCAGGCATCGACATCGCAGCAGCGGTTATCTGGCAGGCCCGTAGCTGTCCAAAAACATGTTAAAAACACAAAAAGAGTTGCAGGACAGCTTGGCCACACGGTCCAATTAGCACAGCGTACAAGCCCTGAAAATTTATACCATAGTAGGACGAGTGCAGTGTGCCACTTTTTTTTACCAAAATCCTATTGATAAGGCAAAGGTTATCTGTAAGAAGTGCGGAAGGACCTTTAGCCGAGGGAAAAATCTCTGAAATTGGAATACCAGTTGCATGCTTAGACATTTAATGACCATGCACTTGCAAGCGTGGACGGACTACAAAAACTCAGGTAGCACATGTGCACCTGCTCCGACTGAAGGTAGCCAGCAACGCTCCATCGCTTCCCCCACTGTAAGCCCACCGGGTAGCACACCACCAGCAAGAAATGTTGAGGTGTCATCACAATGCCAAAGTAGTCAGGGAATCACAATGTTTTTGCAATGAAAGACTGAATCTAGGCCCTCACCACCACCACCACACCATCACCATTGTCAAGGTAAAATATAATTTTCTACTATACTTTTATATTCATAGTGTGTATATGTATTTTGTAAACACGAAGTTTCCCTTAAATGAGTATTATTCAGATTGAAAGATATTTATACTTGAGAGTCCTCAGTGGTTGATACCGTTTAATGGCTAACTGAAAGATGGTAACGAATTGCAAGCTTTCGAGACTACTCAGGTCTCTTCATCAGATTGAAACTTATTTTAAGATAATGTTAGTATCTGCTGGTGTCTGTCTCCATCTTGTGTCCTATCACTGTATTACACTAACTTGAACTGGATCCACTGAAATGCCCCCACCTTTGGAGAATGGAGGAAACACATGATACACGAGAACAATAGAATCTTTCTTCAAGAAATGAAACTAAAGATGACAACATGATCAAGGAGGACTTAGAAGGAGATCTAAGGACCAATTAAGATGACCAGATGCTGAACGTGTACATATATAGACATGTTCAGCAAACCTCCCTACCCCAATCTCTCCTTTACTCCACCCTAATGTTCTGTGTATGTAATCTTATGTATATGAATAAAAAGTTCAGTACTTGCTAAAGATGGTCGCCTGATAACACCGTTTTCTAGAGCATGTTCTGAAGTCTGAACCAGCGTATTGCCTGATTCATTCTTGGTCGACTCGTGCTCTTAGTCTAATTTGGCGTGATTGGAGGATGAGTGGTTTGTCGTTACGACCCCGACATTTGGCGCCTAACACGTGGGGCCGTGGATTGCCGCCCGTCCGGACCCGTCTCGAGGACTTTGCGGTGGTGCCCGCGTGACTGAGTGCGAGGACTGCAGCCTCCGTTGAACACGGTAAGTTGGATCATATACTTTATATGCGTCCCACTTGCCTGTGTGTCAGTCATTGTGGGCTTAAGCTGTATTGTCTTTTTGGGTCTGGGTGGGTGACCGGTTGAGTGGTGAGACCAAGGGCAATCCCACGCCACGAACCAGCAAGTGTGACCGAGTGACGTTGCATGCCTGCACGTTCTCGTGTAAATTACCACGTTCCTCCTCCTCCAGTCACGGTACCTTTATGTAGATAAATTGCCTCCCGTGACTGTTAGAATAAAGTTGGGACAAATTTTAGATTCTCGAAGTGTTGAGTGGGGTAGAAGACGCACATGATAGTCTAATCAGTGACGAATTGAGCCGGGGCTCTTCGTCTGAGAAGTGACAAATTTGAGCAGGGGCTCTTTGTCCAACACGGGGAGCCTCATTAGGAGAAGCCCCAGTGTCAGTGCATGGAGCGGGGACTCTGTACTGTGTAGGGTGTTACGGTGGACTGTGCTGTAAAGTTATCACCCACAGTTAGGGAAGGGACAAATTGAGCAGGGACTTTTTGTCTTGTCAACACATGGAGCGGGGACTCTGTATTGACGGGTGGTGACCTGCAAGTGGCACCGGTGGTCTGAGTCGCGACAGATCATTTCACTCTGTTAAATCATGATGTGTCTGTTTAAATCTGAAAAACTCCATAAGTTAGAGGGTGGTGCTTTGGGAGTGGTTAAATTGGTGGAATCACGTGGAGGCAAAAAGGCTGTTAAGAAAATGAGGAGTTTGTATAAGATGATGGATTTGCCTACTACGGGCAGATTTCAGCCTTCAGTGTGGAAGAATTATGTAGCATAGAAGAAAGGAAAGTTGGGTGATGAGGGACTCCTGTATCAGGAAATGGAGCAGGAGGTTCAGAAGGTGCTGAGCCTTTGTTCGGATATGTAAAATGCTCTGCATATGATCTTGTTGATGTAACTAAAATGGCCGCTCCAAGCCTCGGCCACCGCCCTATAATGGTGCCGATCTCAGAACAAAGGGAGGTTGGACCTGTCATGTGTGTGGTGAACAGAATCCGCCCTGGGCGGAGACCTGCCGTGTTTGTGGGGCGGGTCGATCCTGGTGTAATGCCCAGCCTATCGCCCCTCCCACACCCAGCGGCCATTTTGGTAAACCCAGTGGCCATCTTAATACACCTGGAAATGGCCAACACCCCATCTCCTCCGGCGGCCATCTTGAGACACCCAAGCACACCCAGTCAGGCCTATATCCCTTGCTGATACCAACCAGGGCCTACTACCAGCCCCCGCCCGCACCTGTGCAGGCCACAGCTCGCAATATGGCACCAGATGCAACACCATTGTTCCCTTTCACACACCCCAACCCGGCCATTGCTGCAATGCATGAATCTTCAGTTTTTCAGACAATGATCAGAAGCCGCCGCCGTGATATTATGGGATCTAACGAAGGGGAGGAGGATCAGGAGAGAGAAGAGGGGTGGGCCCCTTAACAGCCACCACAATCCCCAGCAGCACCAGTATCTTTACTTCCCTCCTCCATTCCCCCACCATCATTATCAACCCCTGGTCCTAGGGCCTATTCCACCCCTACTTCAGAGATAAGGCACCTTCCTCTCCTTCACAAATCCTCAGAGAGGACAGTCGCTCTGTAAGGTTCACGGAAAATCCGGTCAGGCCCCCAGCTCCCGGTGTACTTGAAAACTGGTATATCCATAGGGTACGGTGATATCCTGACACATCGGGTTGGTGCTATAGTTAGTCCTGCCAACTCCAACTGCTCCAATAAAGGGGGTCTGGCTCTATTAATAGCCCAAGCTGGTGGTCCCATCGTCACTGCAGAATGCATGGCTCATATATACACTCATGGCCCTTTGCCACCTGGACAGACTCTAACAACCCATGCAGGGGACCTTCCCGCTGATATCATCATCCATGCAGCAGGTCCAGTCCATGATCCTCTAAACTCAAATGAGTCATGGGCCACCCTTCGGGCCACTATACATTCAATACTCCATCATGCTGGTATGTTAAAAACAGAAGACATTAGGCACCAGGAATTATTTGAAACCAATGATAAAATAGCAAATTTGTGATTGCTTTGTCTAAAGAGTTAACTAACACCCACTCTACAGTGTCTGCTTCTCTCCCAGAATTTACAGGTGACACGGTGCATGATTTCTCGCCTGATGACCTATATATATAAAAAAATTTATGGGAAGAGACTGTCTCCAGCCCAGATTTGAGGGTCCCTACACTGTGATCCTGTCCACCCCTACTGCCCGAAGCTCGAGGGCAAGAGCACCTGGATTCACGCCTCCCATTGCAAGAAGGACAAGATTAATCAGCAGTCATGAAGTTTCTGATATACATATCCTTTTGAGCTATATCCTGATCTCCAGTAGTGCCAGTATGCCCACCTTCTGGGTTAATACTACAACCCCTGTGGTTATCTTTAAGTTCGATTTCTATCAAATATTCAACTGTGATAGGAATGATTTCAAGGGATCAACACACTAAATTTAGGGGAAAAGGGATATTTTATCTCAATGTCACCCGCCCAGGGAATGAAAACTGTTATGATTGGTTAGATGTGGGATAGAAAACAGAAAAAGGGAAAATTGGCAGATGAAGCTAGATACAATAGATTGATAAATGAGATATACAAGTGTTATATTTGTAGGAACTGATCTAAGAATGCAGAAGTCAGTGACAGCAAGCAGAGATAAGTGCTGGCAGCAGTGAGATGGTATTTTGCTTTACACCAAGGTCATTCTACAGATAAGCAACCTGCAGGCTGAGGGAGAGAGGACACACAAACTACGCAGTGGTTTGACCAGCCCCTCCCGTCGGGTATTCGTGAGGATGCACAGGAAAGAGTGCAACAGTTTTCAGATTTTGTTGAATATGTTTTTGGAATAGACACAGTACGTAAGAATCGAAGGTCAGAGTATGTGAGAAGAAAGATAGACAGGCAGAGAAAAGAAGTTACACTAGAGGACAGAGTTCAGGAAAGAGCCAAAAGATTATTTCTAGACTCTAAGAAAAACTTGGGTGGAAATGGGTTTTGTCAAAGAAAACAAGACTAGTGAGAGGGTTCTGGCAAGTTATTTATAATATATATATATATATATAAATAAAAAAAAAAAAAAAAAAAGGAAATGACAAGGAAAAACTGAAAGTAAGTAGACCGGATTGGAGATCAGTTAAAGCAGAGGATCTAGCCAGAATAGCACAGGGGGCACAACATTATTTAGCGCAGGCAAAAAGAGGTAGCTTGCACATGAACCCCCTTGTCTCCTTACCCCCCATTCCTAATTGCACAGTACAGGTGAACACCAGGGGGACATGAGGTTGAGTTCCAAGTGGACACGGGGCAGACAATTCAGTAATTACAGAAGAGGACTGGCCATTTGGGAAAAGTGATTTCTCCCACCATGTCATAGCAACTCCTTACAACTCTCCAGCTCCCCGTCACTGGGGAGATTCCCCTGCGGGTTCGGGGACCACTGTACACACACAGTTGGTGGTGTCGCCACGGGGTCAATGTGATCTTTTGGGAGGTGATGTGTTGTCACGGTTGCAGGCATATGTTGAGTGTTGTCTTGATGGGGCTGTCGCTATGGCACCGGGATTGAAGCCGAGCACTCTTTGTGGGATCATGTCGTTGGACGTTGCTAGTATAGAGGACATAAATGAATTTCCTTCAATGTTAGAAGGTGTGATACCGCATGATTTCTGGGCTTCAGATAAAACAGATGTGGGCAGATTAAGGGTGCAGCCAGTCATGGTCAAATTAAAGCCAGGTGCAATTCTGCCCCAATAGAGACAGTATCCTCTTAGTTTAGCTCAAGAAACGGCTATTGCTCAGCAGATGCAGAAACTGGTAACAAGGGGTGTTTTAGTTAAAACCTAGCCCCCACCTTCGGCATCTCTGCAGCTAAGAATAAGGTTCTTTATCAATGGCCTTGACAGTACAAATTCCAACCTTCAGCTTCCCCCTTCGGCTACGAGATTTAACCCTCTATGTATTGACTGGTACAATATATATATATATACACTTTTGTTCCAGATATCTCAGGATGCTGCTTAGTTTACAGTTATTGTTTTTGCCAATGTTATTTTTATAATATGTTGTTTTTGTACCAAGCAGGTTGTAAGCGTTAAAGGATAAACTGCAATTCTGTAAATCTTCAGTTATCTTTTTGGGACATTGCATTACACTGGGGGCGCGACATCTGACCAGCGCTCGCAAAGAAGCTGTACAGAACTTTCCTATGCCTGTTAATGTTGCCGCTCTTAGGATATTTCTTGGACTGATTTTCTACTGCAGGCAGTGGATTCGTGCTGTGTCAATCCTCATGCAGCCTCTCTATGACTGTATCACCATTGTGCTTTTTAAACTAACTCCTGAAGGTATAGACTGTTTTCATTCCCTCAAAAACAGGATTGTGGCAGCTCCAGCGCTAGGAACTCTCAACTATGAACTACCATTCATCCTGTATCTTTATGAACAGCGGGACACGCGGCAGGAGTATTGACTCAGTTACATGGTGACAATCAAAGGCCAGTGGCCTGTTTTAGTGAAAGACTAGATGCAGTGCAGGGTGCCCCGTCCTGTGTACGGGCTGTACATGCTGTAGGACTATTGCTCCACAAATCATCAGATATCGTTCTTGATTATCCACTGACAGCACTTACACCTCATGATGTATACACCATACTGAACCAGGTGCAGCCGGCACATCTTTCAGCTGCACGTCATCTTCGATTGCAATGTGCACTTTTAATGTCTCCAAATGTTTCTTTGCAGAGATGTACCACACTTAATCCTGCCACATTGTTACCTCTCTCGGATCTAGGGGGGAGGCCAGATACGCATTCGAAGAAGATCCAAGAGAGGAGATTCCTCATGACTGTGTTCAGCTTATGGCACAGGAAACAGCAGGCCTACCCACAGTGTTTAAAACTGAGAGACTTAATGCTGATTTTGAATTTTTTGTAGATGGATCTCGTCACCAAGATGACTCAGGTACCTTCCACACCAGGTATGCCATCGTCTCCCTGAATGCAGTAATCAAAGCAGAACCAATGCTCCCACATCAGTCGGCCCAGGAGGCTGAATTTAAGGCTCTGACCGAGGCCTGTAAGATAGCTGAAGGTAGAATTGTTAACATCTACACAGATTCTAGATACGCATTCGGTATAGCTCATGATTTGGGTCCAATTTGGAAGTCTAGAGGATTCCTGACGGCAGCAGGACATCCCATTAAAAATGCTGACGCAGTCCAGCAGTTAATTGATGCATTACAATTACCAAAAGAGGTAGCTGTCTGTCAGGAGTTGAACCCCAGATACCATTGACTGTTCTTCCTGATTGGCTACACCTAGTGCTCTCTTGATTGGGCCTCTGATTGCCAATTACACACCCTTTATAAACCTGGCCCTGTGGGTGTGTCATTGCGAGATTATTGAGCTCCAAGCCTTTAGTCAAGCGTTTCCTGCTGATCCATTGCTACAAACACTGCTCTCCTGTGAACCGACTCGGCCTGCCTTCGACTACCTCTCCGCCTGATCCATTGCTACAAACACTGCTCTCCTGTGTACCGACCTCCGGCTGCCACCTGACACGTTATCCCGCCTGATCCATTGCTACAAACACTGCTTTCCTGTGTACCGACCTCCGGCTGCCATCTGACTACGCTACCTGCCTCTGCTTCCCCTAGTGTTTGCAGTAACACGGCTCCAACCCAGACGGGATCTTGACAGAATAATCTCGCGCCAAAAGGAGTCCGCTGTGAACACCCTGAGACGGCAAGTTACGGAGCTTCAAAGTTTTTTGTACGGACTCTCAAGGAAAATATGCCAAGTTACAAACTGATTTCACGGCGATACAACAGGAAGTAATTGAGCTACAAAAACAACTACTGGACGTGCGCAATTCAGGGTCCCGAATCAAATGCGCGGCTGCCGCTGCCTGCAAAGTTCAGTGGGGATCGCAAGCAGTACCGAGGATTCCTCAATCAATGCGCATATACTTCCAGATGCAACCTGCTCCCTTTACCAGGTGAGAGGAAGAAAGTTTTTTTCATGATAAATCTCCTGACGGATGAAGCTCTTGCTTGGGCTTCACCTTATGTAGAAAAGGACTATGCCCTCCTTAATGACCTGGAAGCTTTCATCGCAGCTATGAATCAAGTTTTTGATGACCCAAACCGCTGTGCCACAGCAGAAACCAAATTACATAATTTGCGCCAAGGACGTCGCTCTGTTGCGGAATAACATCGGAGTTCCGTCGCTGGGTGGCCGACACACCTGGAATCCAGCGGCCCAGAGAAGTCAATTTCGACGAGGGTTATCAGAACCAGTGAAAGACGAGCTTGCCAGGGTTGAGACCCCTGACCAGTTGGAGGACTTTATTCAACTATGTATCCGGATTGACCAGAGACTTACTGAAAGGAGAAAGGAGAGACTGCGAGCACTTGGGAATAGCCCTGGCTTCTCATTTTCAGCATCAGACCACCAAGAAAAGACGCAAGTTGTGTCTGAACCGATGCAGAATCGACGTCATCCGAAGACCACTCTCTGCACAGGAGAAGGAGAGGCGACGTGCAGAACATCTCTGCTCTATTGTGGGGACCCTGGACACTATGCCATCAACTGTCCCTAACAAAAGGACTATAGCCTTTACCAACAACAGTCTGCCAGCATACGGACCTTTCTCACAGTCGGATTCCATCTTGCAGACTATCTCATCAGTAACGCCAGAAATAGACAAAATACATACCACATCATCTCATTTGTAATCCCCATTCAGGTTGTAATGGCACCCAAAAAATACAATGCTCTGCCCTGTTGGATTCGGGAGCAGGAGGAAATTTTATGGACTTAAAATTTACACGTGATAATGATATTTCCAGTAGGACCAAATCCACACCAATTGAAATGGAAACTGTGGATGGATCACCTTTGTCTTCTGGACCTGTCACGCATGAGACAATCGAACTGGAGATTTGTATCGACCCGGATCATCATGAAGCTGTCAGTTTCCACCTTATTTCATCTCCGAAATTTCCGGTTATTCTAGGGATCCCCTGGTTTTCAGTCCATAACCCTTCTATCAACTGGGCATCAAGGACCATCACCTTTCCATCTGACTACTGTAAGAATAATTGTCATAAGGAACCCCCGTTTCTCCAACAAGTCCAAATCTCTGAGATTTCGCATGAGAAGGAAGAGAAACTACCACCTCAATATCAGCAGTTCTCTGATGTCTGCAGTAAGAAGAAAGCAGATCAATTACCTCCTCACCGTCCTTATGACTGTCCCATTGAATTGCTGCCAGGAGCAAACCATTCCATTTTGGACGGATTTACAATCTTCCGAACCTGAATTGAAGGTATTAAGAAAGTTCCTGGATGAAAAATTTAGAGAAAGGCTTTATTCGACCTTCCACATCTCCAGCTGGGGCACCCCTGTTCTTTGTTGAAAAGAAAGACTCCACTCTGCGGCCATGTATTGACTACAGAGAGATGAATAATATCACTGTCAAGAATCGCTACCCCGCTACCCTTGATTCCTGAACTATTTGAGAGACTCCGTTCTGCGAAAATCTTTACGAAGCTGGATCTCAGAGGGGCTATACAACCTCATACGGATTCGCCCAGGAGATGAGTGGAAGACCGCCTTCAGAACGAGATATGGACATTTTGAATCTCTTGTTATGACCTTTGGCCTTAGCAATGCCCCAGCCACCTTTCAACATTTTATTAATGATGTATTTCGAGATTTCTTGGACCAATTCCGTTGTGGCTTATCTCGATGACATTCTATATTTTCAGACACCTTGGAAGAGCATCGCAGGCACGTCCAGTTAGTCTTGGAACGACTACAGGAGAACCATCTCTACATTAAACTTGAAAAATGTGAGTTTGAACAAACCAGTATCCAATTTTCTGGGATATATCATCTCCCCAGAAGGTCTGAGCATGGATCCCGGCAAAATCAATGCTGTAGTGGACTGGCCTGTTCCAAGAAATTTAAAAGACGTCCAGCGTTTCATAGGATTTGCAAATTTTTACCGAAAATTTATAAAGAACTTTTCACGGATCATACTACCAATTACTACACTAACAAAAAAGACAAAAGCATTTTCTGGTCTCCAGAGGCACAGGAGGCTTTTGACAAGTTGAAAACTTTTTTTAAAACGTCTGCTCCATTGTTAGTACACCCAAATCCTGAATTGCCATTTACTGTCAAGTGG
The DNA here is from genome assembly GCA_033576555.1 of Oophaga sylvatica. NCBI lineage: Eukaryota > Metazoa > Chordata > Amphibia > Anura > Dendrobatidae > Oophaga > Oophaga sylvatica. The sequence continues at coordinate 46,334 of JARQOD010003594.1, forward strand.
ACGCCTCGGACTCTGCAGTGGGAGCTATTTCTGTCTCAGCGAGTTGGGACAAGATGCAACTTCACCCATGTGCGTTTCTTTCCCACACCATGTCATCTGCAGAAAAGAACTACGCATTGGTAATAAAGAACTGTTAGCCATTAAAGTTGCCTTCTCCGAGTGGAGACATCTCTGGAAGGTGCCAATCACCCTGTGACTGTCCTCACGGACCACAAGAATCTTGAATTCCTCCGTACAGCAAAAAGATTGTCTGCAAGACAAGCACGATGGGCCTTTTTTTTCTCAAGATTCAATTTTATAATCTCTTACCGCCTGGTTCAAGGAATGGCAAGGCTGACCCCTTCTAGGATGTGTTGGGAACCTCAGGAGAGGTCTAGTAATGATGATACAATTCTAGGCCCTAAAAATTTTTGGGGAATATTGCACTCTAGAGGACTAGGTAATAAATTAAAGATGGATATCAAGAGGACTCTTTCCTTAACCATCCTTCGGAAGACGTCGATCTTTCATTCAAAGAGGGTTTTTGGATGCAGAAACACCAAATAATATGTACCTGAATCTTCTCGCCTTGAAGTCCTCAAAAGTGTCCATGATTCTAAACTGGCAGGACATCCTGGAGTTGCAAAAACACAAGACTTACTACTTCGTTTCTTTGGTGGCCTAATTGTAGGAAGGACGTGAGGAAATATGTTTCAACCTGTTTAACATGCGCACGAAACAAGACCCCACATCGTCTCCTCTAGGACTCTTGCAACCACTCCCAGTTCCATCCAGGCCTTGGGGATCTATTTCCATGGATTTTATTGTGGAACTAACCCCCTTCCAAACAGATGACCGTCATCCTTGTCATAGTGGACCGACTCACAAAAATGGCCCACTTTATTCCAACTGAAGGAATTCCTACTGCTGAAAAAACTGCAGAACTGATGATCAAAGAAGTATTCAGGTTACATGGAATTCCTGACGCGGGTGTCTGACAGAGGCGTTCAGTTTACGTCAAAATTTTGGAAGAGTTTCTGTACAGCCTGGGAGTCACGGTGAATCTTTCTACCGCTTTCCATCCTCAGTCCAATGGCCAGACGGAGAGAACGAACCAGACTTTGGAGCAATACCTCCGTTGCTTCATTTCCTATCTTCAGGATGACTGGGTGGACTATTTACCAACAGCAGAGTTTGCCTACAACAACTCCATACATAGCGCTACATCTCAAACCCCATTTTTTGCTAATTATGGAGTACATCCAGTATTTATCCCTAATCTGCCAGTGAACACTCCCATTCCTGCTGTTAATGACAGGCTTACAAAATTACAGGAATCCCAGAAGGAATTATCAGAGATATTGCTCAAGACCCAGGAAGAATATAAGGAAGCAGCAGATAAACATCGGAGAGTGCCCCCTGCTCTTCAGGTTGGAGACAAAGTTTGGCTGTCCACTAAAAACCTTAAGACACATGTGCCATCCTCCAAATTGGGTCAGAAATTCATTGGACCTTTTCAAATTTCTGCAAAAATTAATCAGGTTGCTTTTCGTTTAAAACTTCCCAACAATCTAAAGATTCATCCAGTGTTTCACATATCCCTTGCTCAAACCCTTCTGTGAAAACCCGTTTCCAGGAAGAATTCAGCCACCTCCTCCACCAAAAGGATCCGTGGTGAAGAAGAATACATTGTGGATAAGATTCTGGACTCCCGAAAATTCAGAGGTAAACTGCAGTATCTGGTGCAGTGGAAGGGTTACGGACCAGAGGAAAATTCATGGAACCAAGGGACAACGTCCATGCTCCTAGACTAACAAGAGCCTTTCATCAAAGGTACCCGGATAAGCCAGCTCCTGAGATGTCCAGAGGCCATCCTGGAAGGAGGGGAGTACTGTCAGGAGTTGAACCCAGATACCATTGACTGTTTCTTCCTGATTGGCTACACCTAGTGCTCTCTTGATTGGGCCTCTGATTGCCAATTACACACCCTATATAAACCTGGCCCTGTGGGTGTGTCATTGCGAGATTATTGAGCTCCAAGCCTTTAGTCAAGCGTTTCCTGCTGATCCATTGCTACAAACACTGCTCTCCTGTGAACCGACCTCGGCCTGCCTTCTGACTACGCTCTCCGCCTGATCCATTGCTACAAACACTGCTCTCCTGTGTACCGACCTCCGGCTGCCACCTGACTACGTTATCCGCCTGATCCATTGCTACAAACACTGCTTTCCTGTGTACCGACCTCCGGCTGCCATCTGACTACGCTACCTGCCTCTGCTTCCCCTAGTGTTTGCAGTAACATCGGCTCCAACCCAGACGGGATCTTGACACTGTCATAAAGTTAAAGCACATACCAACGCACTGATCAGGTGAGTAAAGGAAACGCAATGGCCGATGCAGCAGCAAAAACAGCAGCCAGTAGACCACTCCAAGGGGTAACGATGCACCAGGTAAGCGCTCCCAAAAATCCCTTTGTGTCGGAGGATGCCTTATCCCAGATGCAGGCTCAGGTGCGCCAGGAGGAAGTAGAGAATGTGGAAAAAGAAGGTGCATGTCTGAATGCAGCAACTGGGTATGGGGAAGAGGATGCGCCGATGCCTTCCAAGAGCGTTGTACCCTGCGGTCGCCCAGATGTTACATGGGCCAACCCACCAGTCCAAAACTGCTGTAATGAGCGTGATGCAGAAGCATTGGGCGGCACCAGGCTTTTCCACCTGTATAGAAGGTTTGATCCAGGGATGCATGGTATGTGCTACACATAATAAGAGAAGGGTAGTCAAGACACCATCCAAACACGCCCCTCGGCCCTTCTATCCTTTCCAGAGACTGCAGATTGATTATATTCAGCTGCCAAAATCAGGGTCATGGGAGAACGTGTTGGTGTGTTTTTGATTTATTCTCAGTTGGCCGAAGGCTTTCCCGATTGCCAAGGCTACGGCTGCGGCAACCGCAAAGAAGCTGCTTGCGGAGGTGGTGTGCAGGTATGGAGTACCAAGTGATCGAAAGTGACAGAGGTACACATTTCACAGGTGAAATAATGAATGAAGTCTTGACAGCTCTGGGAATTTAACAAGCTTTCCACACCCCATACCATCCACAAAGCAGTGGAAAAGTAGAAAGACTAAATAGGACATTGAAGTTAAAAATCTAAAAGGCCATGGCTGAAACAGGGCAATCTTGGCCTGAATGTTTACCATTAGCCCTATACTCAGTAAGGTACACTCCAAATAGAAAAACTGGACTTTCTCCGTATAAAGTACTATTTGGCAAAGTGCCTAGTTTAGGATGTTTCTTTTCTCAAGCATTGGAAATAAGTAACCATGTATTAAGTTCATATGTAAGGGATTTGTATAAAAGACTCAGAAAGTATATGATAATGTTTTCAGTTCTCTTCCAGATCTGAACCAGGATCCTGGGAGTCACAGCCTGCAGCCTGGAGACTGGGTAGTCATTAAAAGACACGTGAGAAAGAGTCTGGATCCGAGAATATAGCTCCACTGATATCCAGAAAGAGAAGGAGTCTGGGTCAGCTGCACACCGGTTTATGTTGAGGATCCCAAAGTTTATATGGATTCCATAGGTGTTTCTAGGGGGGTCCCAGACGAATACAAAGCTCAGAATCAGATCCTGGCGGGTTTCCGTTCTCTCATCCCAACTGTGCAGATCAATTACAATGTAAATTGGATAAATTATATATACTACACCGAGCAAAGATTTATCAATTTTAGTCAAGATGCTTTCCAGGGTATAGTTGAGAAACTGGGCCCAAAACAAAAGAATGACTCTTCAAAATAGACTGGCCATTGACATGATTCTAGCTGAAAAAGGTGGAGTCTGTGGGATGATAGGGGAAAAATGTTGTACTTATATTCCTCAGAATTCTGGAGTCAATGGAAAACTATAGTGGCCCTTACAAGATTAAAAATCTGGCTCAGGAAATAAAGGCCAATGCAGGAGTAGATACCTCTTTCTTCTCAGAGTGGCTTGGAGGATTTAAAGAATTTCTCCAACAAGCCTGCTTAGTGGTAACAGGACTTTTTGGTACTAGGATTGATAATTCTATGTTGTGCGATATCTATGTATAGGAAAGCTGTGACCAATGCAGCCGCCTCCTTAGGTACTTTCCTTCATTAGGAAGTTGTGTCCCTATTATATGACACTGATAAGGTGATATGGAGAAATATACTCCGCAGGATAAACCTGATAAAACCCCCTATAACAAAATACAAATGGAAATAAGAGATTTAGTTTAGGGATAGTGGGAGAACTCCATGTGCAGGTTTTGGTAGGGACTTGGTTGTTTGGGGGCGGTCCATAAGGGGCCAGTTTCTAAAATGACCAAGGAAGAAATCCATTACCCCTGTCCCCACACATGGACAGTCTCGAAGGTCACATATATTAAGGGAAAAACTTAGTGTTTAGGGGGGATTGTCAAGGTAAAATATAATTTTTCTACTATACTTTTATATTCATAGTGTGTATATGTATTTTGTAAACACGAAGTTTCCCTTAAATGAGTATTATTCAGATTGAAAGATATTTATACTTGAGAGTCCTCAGTGGTTGATACCTTTTAATGGCTAACTGAAAAGATGGTAACGAATTGCAAGCTTTCGAGACTACTCAGGTCTCTTCATCAGATTGAAACTTATTTTAAGATAATGTTAGTATCTGCTGGTGTCTGTCTGCATCTTGTGTCCTATCACTGTATTACACTAACTTGAACTGGATCCACTGAAATGCCCCCACCTTTGGAGAATGGAGGAAACACATGATACACGAGAACAATAGAATCTTTCTTCAAGAAATGAAACTAAAGATGACAACATGATCAAGGAGGACTTAGAAGGAGATCTAAGGACCAATTAGGATGACCAGATGCTGAACGTGTACATATATAGACATGTTCAGCAAACCTCCCTCCCCCAATCTCTCCTTTACTCCACCCTAATGTTCTGTGTATGTAATCTTATGTATATGAATAAAAAGTTCAGTACTTGCTAAAGATGGTCGCCTGATAACACCGTTTTCTAGAGCATGTTCTGAAGTCTGAACCAGCGTATTGCCTGATTCATTCTTGGTCGACCCGTGCTCTTAGTCTAATTTGGCGTGATTGGAGGATGAGTGGTTTGTCGTTACGACCCCGACACCATCACCAACCCCCTCTCAGTCCGTCATGTCCTCCGCTAGTTACCCTATATGCAGCTCTCAAGTCCAGCTCACCCTAGCAGACACTCTGAGTAGGACAAGAAAGTACTCATCCTCTCATCCGCGTACACTGGGTTTGAACGCCAAAATTGCCAAACTGATCTCATTAGAGATGATGCCCTTCCGTTTGGTTGGAAATCAGAGTTGTCATATAAGGTTTGTGACACCAAGCACAAAGACTACAGAGCATGAATGTAAAAGGCAATAACAACGTTGCTAACTTAGCATAACAGCAGACACCCACATGCAGTGCAGTCGGTGTGATTAAGGACAACAGACACTTATTGCAGTTCTTAAATAGTGTTCAGCATAGAAAATAAAAGCCATAGGAATTGCCAGAACACCTCCTAACACCTCCTCTCTGACCTTAGTAACCCAGTACAATAAGTCCCCACTCATCATAAAATAAGGGAATCTGGTGTCAGCCTCCGTCTCCTGCAATATGCTGTTTATAATCGTTACCTTACTGAACTCTTCTTTTAGAGTTAGGTTCCTATGATGAGCGGACCCAAAATTTTCTCTATTAACCTCTATCTCATGAATGACGGCCTCAGGGATACTATCGCCTCATCGCCCACCATTACACAGAAAGGAAACCAGTCAGTCTCTGGGAGTGGTGAGACTTCTTTAGGGCCAACCCTTCTCTTACCCGAGCAATCAAGGTCTCTGCCACTCCCTCACAAGTCCCAAACAACACAATTCCTAGCCTATGATAATTGAGTGCAATAAATCATGGACCACCCCGACCACATGGGACTCAGTACCTCGGGCCTCCTCAATGACCTTTCTGGCCAATGGATAGTCTTTACCTCCCCGTGAATGCAACTGATGCCCACCTTCTTCCGAGGGATCAGCTGGAGAGGGAGTATGTCACGAGGGTCACTAGACTCCCTGAGTCTAGTAGACCAGTCATTTGCAGACCATTCACTTTTACGGACAAGCTTGCGGCCCCTTGTTAGGTGGACAGTCCACACTACAGGCTGGATATGCATAATATGAACATCGGCGTCCCATGCTGCAGTCCATTTTCTGGGTGGTCAGGTGACAACAGGCAACTATATGACCTGGGCCTTGACATTTTCCAGCAAATTATATCACCTGATGAGACCCTTTGCATGACCTCCCCCTTGAACTTTGGATGTGCCACCCCCTTTCTAGCCTTCTCCCCCTGATGGGACCCCCAGAATAAAGTGGGTTGCGTCCCCAAGGAACCCCTGATACCTTTCAACCAGTCCAACCAAGTCATCAGTGTTCCGTGGATCTCGTTGGGCAACACAAGTGTGCATCGGTTCCGAAGGGAGTGCACAAACTGGTCTATTACAACTCGCTCTACCATCTGCCCTGGGGTAGTGGACTCTGACCATAACCACTTTTGGACAAGGTTCAGCGCATCAAACATTTTTCGTCTAGAAAAATCATCAGATAACCTTGGAGTCGAAACAACCGCCATGCCATGAACTGCCTCTGTGAGTAATTTAATCTGGTGCAGCTCTTGTCAGTTCTGTTGGTGGATCTGTTGCATAAACAGTATGTTTGACTACTGTTGTGCCAGCTGTTGCTGCTGTAACTGTTGCGGGTGCTGCTGCTGGGCTTGCACCAGTTATTTATTCATGTCCTTCATGCTGTCTGACGTTGCTCTCTGACTTATAGCTGCCTTCACCCACGACTTGCAGTACTTCTGTAGCATTCACACGTGTTCCTTGTAGCATTTTTCCACACTTGTCTAAAATGTTTGCACAGTACTGTAAAATATACAGTATGTACCTCACTATTATCCATTTGATGGCTGGAGAACTGCTATTGCCTTCTTCTAGAAAGTCTGTTATATTTCACAGCTGTAAATGCGTGAAATTGGATGAAAGGTATGTTTGCAGGAAAGTGTCTCTTATCATTTCAGACAATGTTTGGATTTCAGCAGATTCCTAGATGCCTACACCAACTTGCTGGTTATCTCTCAGACTTGGCACATGTTTGCACTAAAGGTACTGCCACACTACACAATCCCGCTAGCGATCTCGTTAGCGTCGCATACTAATGAGATCGCTAGCGGGATTGTTTCTATATCGCTAGTGTCGGCCACATTTAGCGATATCGTTAAGGACGCTATCGCGGTTAGCGATCTCCTTAACGACTTTAGCGGTACAAAAGTACCGCTAAATCGCTAAAAAAGGTGCCACACTCAGCGATATAGCGATACCAGCGGGATGCCGACGATAAAAATAGGGTCCGGAACGATTGCTGTGATGAACGAGATCACAGCAGGGGCCACGTTGCTGGTAGATGCCGCACACAACAACATCGCTAACGGGATCGCTAAATAGTGACGTTTTTTAGCGATCCCGTTAGCGATGTTGTTTAGTGTGGCATACCCTTAACTGGTTCTTTATTAATCTGTTTCCAAATTTTGGATGTGAATAATAACAGTCCTATGTGTTGAAGAGTGTTAAGGTGATCAAGTTCTGTCAAGCCCACTGAAATGCAAAAATTTTATGTAAAATAGCATAGAAAACTAAATTGTAGGCTACATATGTAAATTCAGCATCCCTTGAACAAAATTATGTGCAAAACACAGCATTAGGGGTTTCCCTACAGCATTTGAAAAATGAATGAAATTAACACCTTAGTGAACAAGCTAATTTTGACCTTAAAGGGGTATTCCCATCTCCTATTCCAATATGTAGTGTAAGGTTTCACTCACTCGGAATAAAAATCTTCAATGCTTCAGCTCCAGCCTGGAGCCTCACTCCTCAGACACAGAGACCTCTCTGTACTGTCCCGCCTGGACACATGGAAGTCTGTCCACACTGGCAGACTCCACAACTCTCCCCCAGGTGCCAAGCACACTCCATTACATAGGTGTAACTCCACCCGCAGGTGAGGTCAGGAATCAGGATCACATGGTTAGATCACATGGTCATGACCTCACCACAGGTCCTTTAGATACACACCATTACATACAGGTTTTATCCTGGGTATTCAGACACATACCCCTTGGGTGAGTTTGTAGGTGACTGGACCCGCCCAGCTCTCCTAGTCACCTGGAAGCCTCCCAATATATAGTACAACTCTCAGCAATAGATCTGCTGAACAAAAACATATCCAGGCTTCCATCACAGGGCCACCCACCTCTGCGATACATACCGTCCATCCATCACATGCCCCATGCATATCCCGAGGGCCATACACAGTGCCCCCTAGCTGCATCAGGGGTCATTACACCACATACCTCCCCCCTCTGTTCAAACTTGTGGGGTTGAACACTTGTTACCCGACCAGAGATCCTTCTCTGTCGTCTCTGCCAGTCACACCGTCTCTCTAAGTCGGGCCCTGCTACTGATCTCTTTTGTAGGGGTCTGTCCTCTGACTCTGTCACATCTGTTGCTGACTCCCCCCTGTCAGACCACCCGCATCCCCAGCGGTCAGTACGGCGTCGCAATCACCTTGCACCCATACGTCCTGTCTGGTCTGAGTCCTTTTTATTTCGTCCACTACAGGTTCTCCTGCTTAGGACACTCATCACTGGTTAACTGAGGCATCGCTACTTCTACCTCTTCCATCAGGCGACCTATTTCCTGTATTAGCTCCAGCTTGAGGACTTGTAGTCTTAAGCGAACCTCTTCTCCTCTCAATACCACGGGTTGAAGGTGAAGGCCATCTTCTTTCCATTTCCTGCAGGTTTCTGTTGACCTGGTCCCTCTCAAGTTGTAGCTGCTCTACTTCTCTCAGGTATGACACTCGATACTCCAAGAGCATCCGGATATTCCCAAGGCTCTCCATGGATCCAATAATGAGGAACGGAACCATCCCATCTTTACCCACTACCTGGACTTCGTCGTCAGCCGGAATCCTGACTCTCGTCACACCGGACTTGTTCACCATCGCCTGCATCACTTTCCGAGTCTTCCGATGACTTTCTTCACCAGACCTCTGGGCACTTGAACGATGTCTTCCATCAAGCCAAGCTGATTTGAGCCTTTCTTGCTTGCTCCAGACGTCGAGCAGCTTCTTTATTTCTCAACAGGATCACCTGTTTCGTGCGGAGGCAATGTAGGTGCATGTCCCTCAGGATAGCCACCCGCTTCATCGTGACTTCCCTAGTCGACAGTATGACCAACTGTTTCAATTCTGGCACCCAGTTCACACTGCATGCTTCTACTGCCTTTCTAAATGCCTCATGCACCTCCTCAATGGCACACACTTCTCGCATGTCTTTGGGTATCTCTATTACACACTTGAAAACGGACCCGTCACCTTCTTGGACAGACTGTTGTACCTCCTTGTCCTGAGCGTTAGTACGGTTTTCCAAGACCTCGCTCTCCTTTGTGTGGCCATCTGCATGGCACTTCCCGTGCTGGACTTCTTCTCCCCGTAGATTTCTGGAACTGGACACCAGTTTCCTCCTGTATCTTGAGCTTACGGAGAACTTCATCTCGCTCCCCTGCCAAGCAGCGACACTCATCCTCCCTCCGGAGAAGCTCCTGCTGGTGCTTCACTTGGGCCTCTCTGAGCTTAGAGACTTCCTTCTCCAGCTCCTCCATTCTGTGCTCAATTATTCGTCTCAGGACCCTTTCTTGCTCGACTGCCTCTTTCACTGTTTCTTTACACAGCTCTATCTCCTGGTCCTGCTCTCTTTTAGCCAGCACCTGTCGCACCATTACTTCTTTAATTACATTTTCAGTTGGGCACTCTTGCCCACGCACACTCTGCCTCTCCAGAGTTTCACCTGTTCCTGCATCCGCAGTTTCCACTGTCTCATGACTCCCGGTAACTTCAGAGAGCTCCAGCTCTGCCTCCTTATCAAGGACAGTCACCTGACCGGTACCTGACCCTGACTCTTCCTCATCATTTCCCTTCTTAGAGGATGTAGCCTGTCCCGCCTTTCCGCGGCCCCTGCGGCGAGAGGAAGATCGACCATTTTTACTCGGCTCCACCTTACTGTACTCGCTTTCCCTTGCGGTCGAGTCACAGTCTGCACAGGAGTCACTCTCGGGCCCCTCCCGTTACCCTCTAACCGGGTGTCCGTTCTAGAGGTCTTATCTACCACATCGTCATTGGTTCTACTGTCATACATTTCAGAGGACATCATGTCAGTAAGTCGGGCAGACGCATCCTTTCCTCCTGTGTCACCGTCTGACTCGTCAGTTTTGGAGGTGTCACTGTCCCAATGTCTGCCACCCCAACAGTAGAGAGCCCTCCCTCCTGCTGTAGAGGAACTCCCTGTCCCACAAGCCAGAGAACAGTTTAGAGTCCCGCCCTATGACCACTGGACACGACAATTAGGAATTATAGCGACATCCTGTCCTGCAATGTCCCAGCCTGTCTCAAAGACCACCCTGGCCACTGGATAATCCCTAGTGTCCCCATAGATACAGGTGACCCTGACCTTTCTTCCAGGTATTTGAAACCCGTCAGGTGCAACCCTCACTAGAGTCACCGGACTCCCGAGTCGACCAGACCCACCACCTCTTCATCGTGTATCTGCGGGTACACCCCATAGTAGTGTGCAGGGTGGATAGTTCCTAAGGCAGACTGGACACATATAACATATTTGCCCCGGCAACAGTTTGTCTGCACCTCCCCTTTAACGTTGGGATCCTCCACCCCCTTTTTGCCAACTATCCCCTTTTGGGTTGCCACCCCCTTTTGGGACTCCGCCCCCTTTTGGGCCATCCCCCTCCTTGGGTTATACACCGTGGACTCTGCCACGGCTCTACCAGACCCCGTTCGCACAGACCCTTATGTCTCTTTGGGTGGAACTTTCCTTTAAGAGGTCACCCACTCTGGACCTCTGAGTCCTTCTGGTACCTCCCAGCTCCTGCTGGTACTGCCACCACCCCCACACCCCGGCTGCCACGCACAACCGCTGCTGCCACTGCAGCTCTTGCTGCGCGAACCCTTCTGTCCTTGCCACGCCGCAAGCCCCCAGCACCGCCATTTTGTGAACCCGCGGTCCACAACTCCGCTTGTCCTCTTCGTACCCCACGAGTCACACCCCGCTTGCCCCTTGTGACCCCACGAGTCACAGCCACCGCTTGTCCCCTTCGTGGACTCTGAACCATAGCGCACACCTTGCACGTTTCCAGAGAAAAAAAAACACCAAAAAAAAAACAGTCTCTCCTGACCCGTCACAAAACACGACTCCGTCTGTCACACTCTTGGCCACAGAGATTTCCGCACCTCCTCTCTAGGAGGCATCCCACAAGGACAAAAAACTCTTTCACTGACCAGTCAGTACAACTCAGACTCCTGTCTGTTCACTCTCACCAGAGAGTTTTTCCGGACACCTCCTCCTCAGAAAAAAAAAACAGTCTTTCACTGACCCGTCAGTACAACACAGACTCCTGCTCTTACACTCTCGGCCAAGAGATTTTCCTCAATTTTCAATGCCTCGGTCAACATAACGCAGACTCCTGTTATGTTTCGGTACGAGGAGTGCAGGAAAAAAAAGGCAAAACACCAGAGCAGTTGGAATCTAGAGATTGCAGTACCCTGACTAACCACAACAACTAAGGCACCGTGAGCGTTCCTACTTGGTTAAGCCTCGCACAGCCTGAAAACACAACCCAAAGATAATATAAAAGCTATCTGCCCCGGAGCAGAACCCCAAAGATAATAGAAAGCCCCCAAACATGTAATGGCGGTTAGACAAGAAAAATACGACAAGCAGAAAAAGAGTAGAGCAAAACGTTGGGGCCAAACAAACTAAATAGAAAAGGTAGGAAGGGTACTTACTGCAATCCCAAAAAACCCTGAAAAGCACCAACTCTACTAATTTCAAAAACCTGAGATCACACGACTAGTGTTGAGCATTCCCGATACCGCAAGAATGGGGGTATCGGCCGATATTCGCTGTATCGAATTCCGATACTTATTCCGATATTTTTCCAATACGATCCCGGGAATCGGAATTCCATAATTTTTTTGAGGGCAATGTGATTTAGTCACCAATGAGGAATCTTATGAAGTTGGGCACATCCTGTAATGCTGCGTCCTTAACTAATGGCAGGGCTGTATTGGTGCTGAAATGATTCAGAAGCACTAAAAAGGCGCCGCCGCCATTTTAGCGTCACGTCTGTAACCCCAGTTAGGAACAGAATGCGCTGTGTGACTCTGAGGGACAGTTAGAGATTGGCGATTTAGTGTACGTGCTTAGGCAGGCAGCACCAAAACCCCGTGTAAAGCCCTTTCCTTTTGCCGCATGTTGTTTTAACAGCTCTGTGCAAGGTGTGGTGTGAGAAATGCGGACGCTGCAGTTTGCTCGCAATCCACCGCTGTTTTTTAGGCATCTGCACGTGTCACTCACACTCCTTTTTTTTTTTTTATTTTGTGGAATTGGTGCAGCTCCATTATATTTGAAAAAAATCTAATCTATTGTGTGATGCGCTTCCATCCGTATACAAACTTGGTTGCAAACACTATAGAAGTACAGAAAAGGAACCTTTCACAGAATGAAAAGTTTTGTTTCATGTTCACTGCAGTCTGGAGGTTTTGATTTTTTGAGTGCAGACACGCTCCAGTTAGTTCTTCAACCACTGCTGGTTTAGTCTGCTGACGGTGCCCGCCCCCCTTCACATTTTTTTCTAATTGGTGCTGCCCCCTTTTTTTTGAAAAAAATTAATCTATTAGTGTGACCGCTTTTCCTCCGATACAATACATTGGGGTTCAAACACTATAAATACAGAAAGGAGCCTTTCACAGATGTGAACAGTTGTGTTTAGTGTTCACTGCGTCTGTGAGGTTTTTTTTTTTTTTTGGCGTCAGCCCGTTAGTTTTTTTAACCACTGCTGGTTTAGTCCCGACGTGTTTTTGCCTCATCCTTACATTTTTTAATTGGTGCTGCCCTTAATTTGAAAAAAAAATAACTATATGTGACGCCTTTCCTCCTATACAATACATTGGGGTTCAAACACTAAGAATACAGAAAGGATCTTTTTAAATAGTGAAAATTTGTTTCAGTTTCACTCAGTCTGTGGGTTCTGATTTTGATGCAGATCAACCCCCAGTTAGTTCTTCAACCACTGCTGGTTTTTCCCGTGAGCGTGTGTCCTGCCTACCTTCACATTTTTTCTAATTGGTGCTGCTCCTTAATTTGAAAAAAATCTAATCTATTATGTGACGGCTTCCTCCGTTTTCAATACATTGGTTGCAAACACTAAGAAGTACAGAAAGGAGCCTTTCACGATAGTGAAATTGGTTTCAGTTTCACTCAGGTGAGGTTTTTGATTTTTGAGCGCAATCACGCTCCTTGTTCCACCCTGCGGGGTTTAGTTGCTGAGCGTGTGTCCCGCCCTTACCCCTTACATTTTTCTCTAATTGGTGTGCTCCATTATATTTGAAAAAAATTTAACTTTTGTGTGACGCCTTCCATCCGTATACAATACATTGGTTCAAACACTATAGAAGTAAGAAAGGAGCCTTTCACAGATAGTGAACAGTTTGTTTGTTTCCTGCAGTCTGTGAGGTTTTGATTTTTTGATGCGTCACGCTCCTTTTTTCTTCCCCACTGCTGGTTGTAGTCTGCTGAGCGTTGTCACTGTCACCTTCACTTTTCTCTAATTGGTGCTGCTCCATTTATTTGAAAAAAAATCAATCTATTAGTGGACGCCTTCCATCCGTAACAATACATTGGTTGAAAACATATAGAAGACAAAAAGGGGGCCTTTCACAGCTACAAACAGTTGTCGCAGTGTTCCTGTAGTCGGGATCTTTTCATTTTTTGGTGCAGATAGCCCCAGTTAGTTCTTAACCCCCCGGGGGTTGTAGCTGCGAGGGTGTGTCACGCCTCATCCTTCACATTTTCCAAATTGGTGCTGCTCCATTTTTTTTAAAAAAAAATCTAATTTTTTTGGGTGACGCCTTCCATCCGTAACAATATTTTGGTTCAAACACTATAGAAGTACAAAAAGGGGGCCTTTCACAGTATGAACGTTGTCTGCTGTTCACTGTAGTCTGTGAGCTTTTCATTTTTTGAGTGCAGATTACGCTCCGTTAGTTCTTCAACCACGCTGGTTGTGCTCTGACTTGTGTCACTGCCCATCCTTCACATTTTTCTCTAATTGGGCTGCCCATTAATTTGAAAAAAATCTAATCTATTAGGTACGCTTTTCCCCGTTAAAACTGGTTAAAAACACTATGAAGACAAAAGGGGGCCCTTTTTCACAGCTACAAACATTGTCTGCGTTTTTAGCAGTTTAAAATAACCACACTTAGGCCTTATAATTTTTCTGATTTCTTTACAATCCCAAGATGAAAGGCAGGGAGTAAGGCCCCACTGGCGGGCCGGGGGAGTTTCAGCGGGGGAGGCTGGGGTTTCTGTGCTCTGCCGCCCCAGTGACACAGCATCCCCATTTTCCCCGTGGCTTCCTTTATGCGCTTTTTTTGGGGGAAGCTCAGGTACCCCCCTGTGCGGGAAAAAAATTTTTAAACCCCGTTGGGGTTGGATGGAGCCAATGCATCCTTAATTTTGCTTCCACCCCTCTGGGGACCCGCATTTTTTGAACAACCATCTGTTCTTCACCGCCTCCAAAATTTTGCCCGGGCAGTAAAAATTTGAATGGACCAGCGAGTTTGCTTTTTTTCTCAGAATCTTTTGGCTTAAAAACAGGGGCCCAGCGAAGCGCATTTGGATGTGAAGAAAGGCAGTAGCAGTGATGCCAACAGCTGTGTCCTCTGAATGTGAAGAGGCGGGTGAGCCATGCCGATGGCAGCACACCGCAGAACGCATCTATTATGAGCTCAGGTGCCGTTTCGTTGAGCGGGGTGCGGCCAACCCCAAAAACCAGCAGCGGGTTTTTGGAAGAGGGTGGGAGATATGAGGTCCAAGACCCAACATGGCGTGGGACGGGAAGGGGTGGTAGCAGCTTGGGAAGATTTTCCCCCAAAAGGGCCAAAAAGTAGGGAGGGGGAGGCTGCAGACTCAGTGTCGTCCCCATTTGCACCCTTCGTAGCAGTTCTCTTCAAAACCAAAAAAGGGGGCTCCCAGGGGTTCACTGCGTGTCCTTTTTGACACACTTGCAGTGATATTTGCATGTCAATGCAAGCGTGTAAAAAAAAATAAAAAGAGGTAAAAGTGTCAGTAAAACCCTTTAAACCACAAATAGGGGAAAAAGGGGCGGGGAAAGCACGTGGTTGGTTACAAAACACACGGAATGTAGGCCAACCAAGCAGCACCTACACTTGCCGTGTTGGAGCCTTTCCCCCAGCTCCACACAGCTGGTTCGGCTTCCCCACAGGTCGCCATGGAAGAACCTCTGCCTGTTGTCCCCAGAGACCCATGTTATTTTCCCCCAGCTGCAATTCCCCCCACCCCCCACCCCAGGCCACAAAACAGCCCCCCGGGGGCACAGGATGGGGTAAAAGCGCCATACTCGGAAACCTCCACGAGTACAGGCTCTGATGCGGCATTGCAAAACTCCTGTCCCTTAAATGCTGTCATTCAGGGGGTGGAGACTGACTTTCCGAACTTAAGGCTTTTGGCGCCCCCCAAACAATGTCCCAGCCGTTTTTTTTTCAGAGGCAAGCCCCTGGTTGCAAAAGCATGTTGGGGGGGAAAAATTTAAAAAAGGGGCTAAACGCCGCATTTCAAGGCCCCTGACCTACCCATCCGGGGCGATACCTTTCCCTCACTGCCCATTGGGTCAAATTTTTTGGAGCCGGGACAGATCTTGCCAGTGCCTGACGTGTTTTTCCAACTCCAAGGATTGCAGGGGAAAAAAATCTGTCCAAATTTTCCCTCCTACTCCAGTTCCTCAGAATCACGCTGCGGAGCCGACGGTCTACCCCCCCATGGCCCTGAAGCTTACCTGTGCGCCATAGACACAGCCATGGCCAAACGCAAAAAGGCCGTCCTAAATTAATTTCCTGGGGAATCGAAGCCACACAGCGCGGGGGTCTGGGGAAGCCATCAAGCAGAGAGCGACCGTGTGGTTTTTGACAGCGAATCTCCGCCAGGCTTGGAGTGTGGACAATGGCCAAAAAATGGGGCAGCCTGGGCCTTGGGAACCTCATCACATACCCCTTTTGGCACATGTCTCAAATTGGCGTGCAGAGTTTTTTGAGGGACTTCCGGACTTTTTGCACTGCTGACAAGGTCCGCCGAGTGCCCCCACTTCGACTTCCAGCTGGCCAGATCGCGCATTGCACTCTGCAACGCAGATTTCGCCTTCCGAACTCGCATCATTTGCCTACCCCCAGGGGAATTCCACGTTACATTTTGGAGGGTTTGTAGCAGCAGCCACATAAGGGTATCAGCTGCATCAGGCGCAATCAACCCCAATTTGCGCCGTTTACACTTCACCCTACTGAGTGGGCCTCTATGAAGGGGAACTGCCCCCTTTTGCGTGCGTTTTTTGAGTCCCCAAGAGGATGGCGGTGAGATGATGCACTAGTCAGCCGACTGTCCCCCTTATCTGCCGCTTCAAAAAAAATGCAACACTAAGGGATGAGGTTTTGGGGAAAGGTGGGATAGGGAAAAAATTCCTCACCTCTGGACAGCAGTGCAATGTGGTTCCTCACAAAGGGCTGGCATGCCACTTTGTGAGGAGGATGAGGGAGTCAATGGAGGAGGAAGACATCGCTCCAGAGGGGGGGACACAACGTTAGTCAGTATGTGA
>JARQOD010003595.1:0-63100 GCA_033576555.1 Oophaga sylvatica
TATCATCTACAAGTCTGTCAAAAAAGGACCACGCAGTGCAAGTCATGGGAGCGCCAATTTTGACATTTCTAAGAGAACTGCTCCCAACAGGTGCCAAACTGGAGGCTACAGGCAAGCGAGTCTGTAGCCTACCTCTCCCTCCTCTTTGTACCGTTGGGACAATCTCTTCCTCAGAGCTGCTCCCACCACCTTCCTGTTGCTCACGCCATGTTGGGTCTCGGACTTCATCATCTCCACTACCCTCTTCCAACACCTGCTGCTGTTGGATGGTCTGGGCAGCACCATGCTCCACAAAACCTGGCACCTGAGTCTCATCATCATCATATGATGCGTTCTGCGGTGTGCTGTCCATCGGCACTGGCTCACCCGCCTCTTCAGATTGAGAGAGACACAGCTGTTGCGCATCACTGCATACTCCCTCTTCTTCAAATTGCAGAATGCTGCTTGCCTGTGCCCGTGTTTGCGAGCCAACAGATTCTGAGAACAGAAGCAGAGACTCAGCTGGCTCCTGTACAGAACTCTCTGACTGCCTGGGCAATTTGACAGGTGGTGAACAGACAGATGGTTGCTCAACAGTGTTGTGTTCCTGAGAGGAGGTGGAAGGAATTGAAGTCGATGCATTGGCTGCCATCCAACCAACAACGGCTTCAATTTGTTCTTCTCGCAGCAGGGGGGCACGCCGAGCTCCTACCAAAGTGCGCATAAAGGAACGCTCACGGGGATAAATGGTGGATGCTGTGTCACTGAGGGCGGCAGCAGCCACAGAATCCCCACGTCCTCTCCCTGCTGAAACTCCACGGCCACGACCACGTGCCTTACTCACTGACTTCTTCATCTTGGTAGATTGATAAAGAAAGTCAGAAAAGTTATAAGGCCTAAGTGTGGTTATTACGCAGAGACTGAAGTGAACACTGAAACACAACTGTTCACGATCTGTGAAAGGCTACTCCTTTGTCTACTTCTATAGTGTTTGCAACCAATGTATTGGATACGGATGGAAGCGCGTCACACTAATAGATTATATTTTAAATGGAATGGAGCAGAACCAATTGGAGATAAATGAAAAGGATGAGGCACTGAGACACGCTCAGCAGAGTACAAGCAGCAGTGCTTGAACAAGTAACTGGAGCGTGATGTGCACTCAAAAAAAAAAAAAAAAACTGAAGTGAACACTGAAACACAACTGTTCACAATCTGTGAAAGGCTACTCCTTTGACAACTTCTATAGTGTTTGCAACCAATGTATTGGATACGGATGGAAGTGCGTCACACTAATAGATTATATTTTAAATGGAATGGAGCAGAACCAATTGGAGATAAATGAAAAGGATGAGGCACTGAGACACGCTCAGCAGAGTACAAGCAGCAGTGCTTGAACAAGTAACTGGAGCGTGATGTGCACTCAAAAAAAAAAAAAAAAAAAAACTGAAGTGAACACTGAAACACAACTGTTCACAATCTGTGAAAGGCTACTCCTTTGTCTACTTCTATAGTGTTTGCAACCAATGTATTGGATACGGATGGAAGTGCGTCACACTAATAGATTATATTTTAAATGGAATGGAGCAGAACCAATTGGAGATAAATGAAAAGGATGAGGCACTGAGACACGCTCAGCAGAGTACAAGCAGCAGTGCTTGAACAAGTAACTGGAGCGTGATGTGCACTCAAAAAAAAAAAAAAAAAACTGAAGTGAACACTGAAACACAACTGTTCACAATCTATGAAAGGCTACTCCTTTGTCTACTTCTATAGTGTTTGCAACCAATGTATTGGATACGGATGGAAGTGCGTCACACTAATAGATTATATTTTAAATGGAATGGAGCAGAACCAATTGGGAGATAAATGAAAAGATGAGCACTGAGACACGCTCAGCAGAGTACAAGCAGCAGTGCTTGAACAAGTAACTGGAGCGTGATGTGCACTCAAAATATTAAAAAACACAGACTGAAGTGAACACTGAAACACAACTGTTCACAATCTGTGAAAGGCTACTCCTTTGTCTACTTCTATAGTGTTTGCAACCAATGTATTGGATACGGATGGAAACGCATCACACTAATAGTTAAATTGCATGGAGCTGCAAGAATTACACTGAAGAAAAAAAAAGAGTCTGTGAGTGACACGTGCAGATGCCTACAGACAGCGTTGCATGCAGAGCAAACTGCAGCGTCACCTGCACTCACACACACCTTGCAGAGCTGTTAAAACAACACTGCAGGCAAAAGGAAGCTTTACACAGCGGTTGGTAAACTAGCCTGCCTAAAGCACAGTACACAAAATCGCAATCTCTAACTGTCCCTCAGAGTCAGCAGAGCAGCGTTCTGTCCCTAACTGAATTCACAGCACAGTGACGCTAAAATGGCGGCGGCGCCTTTTATAGTGCATTCTGACATCATTTCAGCATCCAATCACAGCCATGCCATTAGTTAACATGACCGCAACAGTACAGGATGTGCCCACACTTCTTAGGATTCCTCATTGGCTGACTAAAATCACATTGCCTCTCAAAGAATTATGGGAACTTCCGATTCCGGTATACGATATATGGAAAATATCGAAATTAAGTATCGAAAGGCCGATAGAGCTAATATCGGCCGATACCCGATACTTACGGTATCGTATCGCTCAACACTAATCAGCAGCACTTCTACAGTTTACACAGGGTGATGTGCTGCTGAGAACAATGATTTTTGTTCCGGCGTAAACACGATGAATCACTCGATGAATATGCAGCATTTTTCTTGCTTAGTATAATAGACCCCATAGTCCTCCATATATTATAATGTGCACCACAGTCCTCCATATTGTAAAATGCACACCCCATAGTCCTCCATATAATATAATATGCCCCATAGTCCTCCATATAGTATAATACACTCCCCATAGTCCTCCATGCAGTATAATAGACTCCCTATAGTCTTCCATATAGTATAATACACTCCCTACAGTCCTCCATATATTAAAATACACTCCTCAGTTCTCCATATAGTATTATACACTTCCCATAGTCCTCATAAAGTATAATACACTCCTCATAGCCCTCCACATATTAAAATACACTCAGTCCTCCATATAGTATAATACACTCCTCATAGTCTTCCATATATTAAAATACACTCAGTCTTCCATATATTATAATACTATAATACACTCCTCATAGTGCTCCATATAGTATAGTGCACCTCCATAGTCATCCATGTAGTACAATTCACTTCCCATATTATAATGTACCCCATAGTTCTTCGTATATTATAATGTATTCCTCATAGTCCTCGATACAGTATAATGCAGCCCACATATAGTATAATGCAACCACCCCATAGAGCATAATGCAGCCACCCCACAGAGTATAATGCAACCACCCCAGAGTATAATGCAACCACCCCACAGAGTATAATGCAACCACCCCACAGAGTATAATGCTGCCACTCCACAGAATATAATGTAACCCCCATAGAATATAATGCAGCCCATCTATAGAAGATAATGCAGCCCCCTTATAAAGTATAATGTAGCCGATCCATAGAATACAATCATGTAGCCCTCCTCATATTGTATAATGCAGCCCCCATAGAATATAATGTAGCCACATAATAAAGTATAATGAAGCCTCCTACAATATAATATAGCCCCCAATAGAATATAATGCAGCCCCGATAGATTACAATGTAGCCTCCTCATAGAGTATGATACAATCACCCCTCATAGAATATAATAAATATAATACAGCACCCATAGAATATAATGTAGCCCCATCAAAGAGTATGATGCAATCCACCCTCTTAAAATCTAATACAGCCCCCCATAGAATATAATACAGCCCACCTACCCATAGAATATAATGTAGCCCCCCATAGTATATAACACAACCTCCCCATACAATATAATTTACCCCCCATAGTAATAACACAGCCCACATAGTATATTACACAGCCCACATAGCATATAACATAGCCCAGTAGCCCACATAGTATATAGCACAGCTCAGTAGCCCACATAGAATATAACACAGCCCTGTAGCCCACATAGTATATACACAGCCCAGTAGCCCACATAGTATATAGCACAGCTCAGTAGCCCACATAGTATATAGCGCAGCCCAGTAGCCCACATAGTATATAGCACAGCCCACATCTCCCCTCTCCCCCACTCGAGAATGGCCCCACCGTCCAGTACTCACTGATATTTTTTAAAAAAAAAACACACTCCTCACCTCTCCTCGTGCCCGCTCGTGCCCAGTGTCAGGTCGGCACCATTATACTGATTTAAACGATACCTTGATAAAATCCATCTTGTGTTGTTTAATCTTTATTTGTAGTTTTGAGGTAATGATATGCTCGTGCTTAGGGTAGGTCTTCAAGTGGTGCCCTGATTAGGTATTAACCAGTATGGCTTCTGCAGCCTGATCGCATGTGTAATGTGTATTTAATTATTCTTTTTTATGGTATATGGTAATTCATAAAAATAAGAAAGTCAGTCTGAAAATGGTGCCAGCCGTGCCTTTGCAGTAGCAGCTATCGGCAATATTTGACATTTACAAAAAATATTATGTGTTTTTAGATTGATACATTGGCTTTGATTCATGCAGGTGTTTGATAGGGGTCGAGTTCCCATTTCTGCACAAGGGGAATCTCGAGCCATCCCGCTGCAGTCTCCCATTTGTCTCCAGCCGCAGTGGACTCTGCTCTGCTTAGATGTTGGTCCCAGCATCTCACCCAGTCTAACAGCGTGCAGAGGATTACTGCTGCATCTCCAGGCTCTGCTATTGTGGCCAGTACTGGTTAGCGGCGAGCAGACGTCTTTAGGACAAAGTCCTTGTTTTCCCCTTCTGAGCATGCCCAGGGTGAGATCTCTCATTGGAGATCAGGGGTCACATGCTCAGGTACTGCAGCAGCTCCTATTGGTCCGCCAGGAATGTCCTGTGACTACTGGTGTTCTGGAACAGTTTCATTGGTCCTTGTTTCTGGCAGGTCCTGTAGCTGTTACTATAAAAGGGTGGCATGGCTGGGCTGCCATGCGCTAGTGTCAACCATTATATGCTTAGTGCCAGTGTGGTCATGCGTGTGTGTGGTTAGGGCCCGGCTGAAATAAGCCCCTAAAATACCGACTTAATCGGTGAGGAGTTTGGTATGCTAGCTGGTCAGGGTCGGTGTCCTAGATGCCCTAGATTACCGGCATAACCGGTGAGGAGTTTGATTGCCATAATCAGGGCCTGGCGTTCAGATGCCATAGATTGCGGGTGACTCCCGCGAGGACATTAGCGCATGATCACGTTCTATGTTCGCTTAGCAGTTAACTGTGTACCTGGGTGCCTGACAGGACACAGAAGTTTGTCTCAGTGGCTCTGTGACATAACAGGGTTCGCTTTCAACGCTAAACAGCGCCCTAGCGTGTTTATTTTGCGACTCAGTTGTGTTAAATGAGTTCGCACACATCGCCATATAGCGCTGCGGCACTCCTAGCGGCTCTGTGGATTAGCAGAGTTCGCACATATTGCCACACATTTTACTAGCAGCAGGCTCCGCCTGCACGGTGGACCCCGGGCTGCGAACGCACCTCTCCACATCATATATTTGGTAAGTTCCGCAGACCCTAACATAACACTAGCGCCAGGGTCTTGCTAGTAAAATGGCAGATGACCAGCGTCTACTACGGGACATCCAGCAGCTGGAGGGTAGGTTGGCGGCTCTTGAGCGCACAACTTCAGCTGTGGATGTTACCGCAGTCGCTGTTCAGGCTGCTAGCATGGCTGCAGCCAGTGTGTCCACTGCCACCTCTGTCCCCACAATATCCCTCCTCCCGCTTCCAGACAAGTTTGCTGGTGACAGCAAGCAATGTCGGGGATTCGTGAGTCAGGGCTCTATACAACTCGAGCTTCTGGCTGCACGTTTCCCCACGGATCGGGCACAAGTGGGCTTTGTAATATCTCTTCTGTCGGGCAGAGCGTTGGAGTGGGCCACCCCGCTGTGGGAGCGTGACGACCGGGTGGTTTGAAGTGCTCCTCGTTTTCTGGAGGCTCTAAAAAAGGTCTTTCTAGGACCTCAGGTTACCCACGATGCGGCGCTCCAACTTCTGGCAAGTTCACAGGGTTCGTCCTTGGTCAGCTGTTTTGCTGTCCAATTTCGGACTCTGTCTTCGGAGTTGGACTGTCCGGATAAAGTCCTCATTCCAGTGTTTTGGAGAGGACTAGCGGGCCATGTGAAAGACGCCTTGGCTACCAGGGAGATTCCCGCCACACTGGAGAAGCTTACAGCCATATCCACCCGCATTAACCTCCGTTTTCAAGAGCGGAGGTTGGAGCGGTCCCAGTGTAGGCAGAGCTTTCGGCTGGCTCCCACCTTCGCCAGACCTCTAGAATCTTCCAGCCAGGTGCCTGACTCCCATGAGGCCATGGAGGTTTCTCGAGCAGGACCCAAGTCCCGGGCCACTCGAGAACCCGTGGTCTGTAACATCTGCCAGCAGTTCAGACATTATGCCAACAAATGTCCACAGCGGTCGGGAAAACGGTCGCGTCTAATGACCTTGGGAGGAGGTTAACTAGACACTGCGGCATTTTCCACCAAGTTGTTCTTTAAGGGGACAATTACAGTAGGTCCATCCACGCTCACCGCCGAGCTCTGTGTGGATTCTGGAGCCGAGGGGAATTTAAAATCCTCTGCATTTTCTCTCCGCCACACTATACCTCTGGTGATGCTCGCCAAACCGGTGAATGTGCGAGTAGTGAATGGATCAACTCTGCCCTCACAAATCACCCACCAGACGATCCCTCTCACTTTATCTATGTCCCCTTCCCATCAGGAGAGTATTTCTTTTCTTTTCCTGCCCGAGGGAATATACAAGGTGTTGCTGGGAGTACCTTGGCTCCGTTACCACTCTCCCCATATTGAGTGGTCCTCTGGGAGGATACTGGGTTGGGTGATTCATGTAGAGTCAGGTGTGTCAGGGAGTGCATTCAGGTCACCACCACAGAGATACCCGTAGATCTCACTTCTCTTCCTCAGTGTTATTGGTCATATGCAGACGTTTTCTCCAAGAAGGTGGCGGAGACTCTTCCACCTCATCGCCCCTACGACTGTCCTATTGATCTCTTGCCTGGGGCAGAACCTCCTCGGGGAGAGTCTACCCCCTCTCGCTTCCTGAGACGGAGGCCATGTCCCAGTATATTCAGGAGAATCTGGCAAGAGGGTTCATTAGGAAGTCGGTGTCACCAGCAGGGGCGGGGTTCTTTGTGCAAAAGAAGAACGGAGAATTACGTCCATGTATTGACTACAGGGGTCTTAACGCTATCACGTCAAGAATAAGTACCCGTTGCCCCTAATCTCTGAGCTCTTTGATAGGCTCCGAGGAGCAAGAGTATTTACAAAGCTTGATCTACGTGGTGCCTATAACCTAATTCGCATCCGTGAGGGGGACGAGTGGAAGACAGCTTTTAATACCAGGGATGGGCATTATGAATACCTGTGATGCCCTTCGGGCTCTGTAAAGCTCCCGCTGTTTTCCAAGACATTGTCAATGATATCTTCAGGGATACCTCTGTAGTAGTCTATCTGGATGATTGTCATGTGTGCATCGCCACGAAGATCGTCGCGGTTGCACATTTTGACTTCTCACAGCTGAGTTGCTGTTTCTTTGTGTTTGGCAGTTAGGGAGTTAATTCTGTCTGTGCTCAGTTCTGGGACTGGGTGCAGTTTTCTCCCGGCTGCAATTAATTATTTGTTGATTGGTTTCCTTTAAATCTCTGGTTGTCTGTGTTTGGAGTTGCCAGTGAAATTCTTCATGCAGACCACAGATAGGATTGTATCTGTATAGACTTAAGTTAAAGAGCTCCTTAGTTGTTTTAAGCTCACCTTGCTTAGAGTTAAATATCCCAGATCATTTATGTTCCTTCTGTGTTTGAGTGTGTATGCAAGTCTGTGTTTTCTCCAGTCTGTCTTATATGTCTAATCTGTGTATTTAGCAGAGATCAGCCCATATCCCTTTGGTGGTAATCAGAATCCTTCTTAGGACTGATTACAGGGTTCAGGGACTGATAGGAGACAGGGTTAGGCTGGAGACTTGGACCTCTGAACCATTATCAGTACCTCCAAGGTGAGGGATTAGTTAGGACCCCAGTTTAGGGTCAGGTTAGACCCCCGGTCCTCCTCTTTCCTGTGACAGTGTATCAAGTCCTCAAGATTAACCCTGAGTTCAACGGATATCGTGTCAGGTAAATCTATTCTATATTTACATGCTGATGTTGCTAATCTATATGTTGTATAGAGTGTTGTTCTTTTAAGAATAGTTTACTGACATCGTACACATATCATAAAACAGCGTGACATTTTCACTGGCCATAAAAATTATCTCCAGTTACCATGGATCCAGTAGCCCAGCTGGCTCTGCAGTTGCAGGGATTATCCATGGAGCTGACGGACATTAAGTCCAAAGTTTTGTCTCCCCTGGAGCAAACCAGATTTGAACCTAAAGTAGCTCTCCCGGACAGGTTCACTGGTGGGCGAGACAAATTTTTCACCTTCCGGGAAGCATGTAAATTGTATTTTCGGCTTCGGCCTCGATCATCAGGGAGTGAAGAGCAGAGAGTGGGAATTGTTATCTCGCTCCTACAAGGGGACCCTCAATCCTGGGCCTTCTCCCTTCCTCCGGGATCCCCGGCTCTACAGTCAGTAGATCGATTTTTTACTGCCCTGGGTTTGGTATATGATGACCCAGATCGGGTCTCTCTTGCTGAGACAAAATTACGTAAGATACAGCAGGGAGATCGTCCGGCGGAGGAATTTGCTTCTGAGTTCCGTAGATGGGCCACAGATACTCAGTGGAATGACCCAGCTCTTAGGAGCCAGTTTTGTCATGGGCTTTCTGACAAATTAAAGGACGTTTTGGCTCAGTATGATTCTCCTCCATCACTGGAGGCTGCTATGGCCCTAGCTATCCGTACTGATAGACGGCTCCGGGAGAGGTGCGAGGTAACTCCGCCCCCTGTTGTTACTCCACCTACTACTAAAGTCCCTTATGTTGAGGTTCCCCTTGTCTGTTCGGAGGAGCCTATGCAGTTGGGAGGGACATCATTTCGTAGGAGGGGATTGGCGGTACGCCGCAGGACTAGAAGGTGTTTCTTCTGCGGGAAAGAGGGACATTTTGTTGGGGGATGTCCATCCCGTGCCTTGTTGAGCAAAAAGTCGCCGGAAAACTGTTAATCCCAGGTTGTGTGGTGGACGACAACTTGGGAGTATGTATTTCGTCCGCTAGTTCTTCTCAGTTCCTTGTACCAGTGGAGGTGGTGGTTGGTACGAGAGTGGAGAGATTTTCTGTTCTTCTTGATAGTGGGTCCGGGGCTAATCTGGTTGACGCTCAGTTTGCTCAGGCTCAAGGTATGCATCTGAGTGTATTGGTCAAACCGATCCCTATATTCTCCATTGACGCCAGGCCTCTCGGCCAAGGTAGCTTTGTTCATGAGGTTCATAACATTGACCTTCGGGTAGGGGCAATACATAGGGAACTATTATCTTGTTATGTGTTGGAGGGTCTACCTACTCCTATTGTGTTGGGACTTCCTTGGTTGGTTAAACATAACCCTGTGATTAATTGGCAGTCCAGAGATATAAGCCAATGGGGGGAGTTTTGCAAAAGTAACTGCATGAACACAGTCATCAGTGCGGTCGTGCCTAGTACTTTGCCTCCTTTTTTGGAGGACTTTGGGGATGTGTTCTCTGAGGAGGGGTGTCAGGAGTTGCCTCCTCATCGCGTGTATGACTGCTCTATTAATTTACTTCCTGATGCTAAGTTACCTAAAGCTAGGTTATATAACCTTTCTGATCCTGAGAGGCAGGCTATGAAAGATTATATTTCGGAAAGTCTGGCCAAAGGGCATATTAGACCTTCATCTTCCCCAGTGGCCGCGGGGTTCTTCTTTGTGAAGAAAAAAGATGGAGGCCTACGCCCTTGCTTGGATTTCCGCGAACTTAATCGGATTACTGTTCGAGATCCGTATCCACTCCCTCTGATTCCTGATCTCTTCAATCAAATTGTTGGCGCCAAATGGTTCTCTAAATTGGATCTCAGGGGGGCGTATAATCTGATTAGGATAAAAGAGGGGATGAGTGGAAAACGGCGTTTAACACGCCGGAGGGACATTATGAGAACCTTGTCATGCCTTTTGGTCTGACTACTGCACCAGCAGTATTCCAACATTTTGTTAATGACATTTTTCGTCATCTGGTGGGGCTGTTTGTGGTCGTATATTTGGATGACATTTTAATTTACTCACCAGATCTTGTGTCTCACCAGGAGCATGTGAGACAGGTGTTGCAGATCTTGCGAGACAATAAACTATACGCCAAACTGGAAAAGTGTGTATTCGCCGTACAGGAACTTCAGTTTTTGGGTTTCTTGGTGTCAGCCTACGGTTTCCGTATGGACCCTGAAAAGGTGAGAGCAGTGCTTGAATGGGATCAGCCAGAGGATCTTAAGGCTCTGCAGCGTTTTCTGGGGTTTGCTAACTACTACCGGAAATTTATTTGTAATTTCTCATCTGTTGTCAAACCTCTCACTGACATGACAAGAAAAGGGATGGATTTTTCTAAATGGTCGGACAAAGCTTGCCAAGCTTTTTCCTCTTTGAAAAAATGTTTTGCTTCGGCACCCGTTCTCATCCAATCAGATGCATCACAGCCGTTCGTTGTGGAGGTGGACGCGTCTGACGTAGGGGTGGGTGCAATATTGTCCCAGGGTCCGTCCCCTGGTAAATGGCATCCGTGCGCTTTCTTTTCTAAAAAATTGTCGTCCGCCGAAAGGAATTATGATATCGGCAATAGGGAACTTTTGGCCATTAAGTTGGCTTTTGAAGAATGGCGTCACTTTTTGGAGGGGGCAGTCCACCCGGTCACCGTCATTACTGATCACAAGAACCTGCTGTATTTGGAATCTGCTAAGCGTCTGAATTCCAGACAAGCTCGATGGTCGTTGTTTTTTACCAGGTTTAATTTTGTTGTCACTTATCGCCCTGGATCTAAGAATGTTAAGGCGGATGCCTTGTCTCGCAGTTTCCCAGGGGCCGGGAAAATGGATGACCCGATTCCTATCCTTCAGGAGGGGGTGGTAGTGTCGGCTGTATGTTCTGAGCTTGAGGAGGAGGTGTTAGAGGCTCAGGGGGACGCCCCTGCAGGACCTCCGGGAGACTGTTTGTCCCAAATCAGTTGAGACAAAAGGTTATTGAGGCACATCATAATTCTGCTTTAGCAGGACATCCAGGGAGTAAGGCTACTTTAGATCTCCTTTCTCGCCGGTTTTGGTGGCCTAACGTTAATAAAGATGTTTTAACTTTTGTCGCATCCTGTGGGGTTTGTGCTCGCTCTAAGACCCCTCATACCCGTCCGTCTGGGACCCTCTTACCCTTGAAACTTCCGGAGCGTCCATGGACTCATTTGTCTATGGACTTCATCACGGACCTTCCTCAGTCGTCAGGGAAGACTGTCATACTGGTGGTTGTTGACAGGTTCAGTAAGATGGCACATTTCATTGCTCTTCCTGCCCTCCCTAATGCTAAAACTCTGGCGCAGGTGTTCATTGGGGAGATTGTGAGACTTCATGGGTTGCCTTCTGATGTGGTGTCAGATAGGGGGTCTCAGTTTGTGTCCAAGTTTTGGAGGGCATTTTGTTTACGTCGGGGGATGCAATTGTCATTTTCCTCGGCTTTTCATCCGCAGACCAATGGTCAGACAGAGCGTCTGAATCAAAGCCTAGAGACTTATCTTCGGTGTTTTGTCTCAGAGAACCAGGAGGACTGGTCTTCTTTCTTGCCTCTGGCAGAGTTCGCTCTTAACAACAGGCGGAGCGAGTCCACTGGTAAGTCCCCGTTTTTTGGGGCATATGGTTTTCATCCCCAGTTTTGTACATTCAATGGGGGGGGCCCTTCTGGGGTTCCTGAGGAGGAGCGTTTCTCGTCGTCACTTGCTTCAGTGTGGAGAGGTGTATTGAATAATCTGAGTGCTATGGGGAACCGTTATAAACGTATGGCTGATAGGAGGAGAGTTTCTGGTCCAGATCTTAATGTGAACGATCTGGTATGGTTGTCTACCAGGAATATAAAACTTAAAGTTCCCTCCTGGAAGCTGGGCCCCAGATTCATCGGGCCGTACAGGATCAGTTCCATAATTAATCCTGTGGCATTTCGTCTGGACCTCCCTCCTACGTTTAAAATTCATAATGTGTTCCACAAGTCATTACTTATGAGGTACGTGGCACCAGTCATACCATCACCTCTACCTCCTCCTCCAGTGGTGGTCAATGGTAACTTGGAGTTTCAAGTGTCAAAGATCATTGACTCACGTCTGAATCGCCGGTCCCTTCAGTACTTGGTGCATTGGAAGGGGTATGGTCCAGAGGAGAGGACGTGGGTTCCTGCGTCTGACATTAACGCAGATCGTTTGGTGCGGACCTTCCACAGAACTCACCCGGGCAAACCTGGCCCTGAGGGTCCGAGGCCCCTCGTAGAAGGGGGGTACTGTCATGTGTGCATCGCCACGAAGATCGTCGCGGTTGCACATTTTGACTTCTCACAGCTGAGTTGCTGTTTCTTTGTGTTTGGCAGTTAGGGAGTTAATTCTGTCTGTGCTCAGTTCTGGGACTGGGTGCAGTTTTCTCCCGGCTGCAATTAATTATTTGTTGATTGGTTTCCTTTAAATCTCTGGTTGTCTGTGTTGGGAGTTGCCAGTGAAATTCTTCATGCAGACCACAGATAGGATTGTATCTGTATAGACTTAAGTTAAAGAGCTCCTTAGTTGTTTTAAGCTCACCTTGCTTAGAGTTAAATATCCCAGATCATTTATGTTCCTTCTGTGTTTGAGTGTGTATGCAAGTCTGTGTTTTCTCCAGTCTGTCTTATATGTCTAATCTGTGTATTTAGCAGAGATCAGCCCATATCCCTTTGGTGGTAATCAGAATCCTTCTTAGGACTGATTACAGGGTTCAGGGACTGATAGGAGACAGGGTTAGGCTGGAGACTTGGACCTCTGAACCATTATCAGTACCTCCAAGGTGAGGGATTAGTTAGGACCCCAGTTTAGGGTCAGGTTAGACCCCCGGTCCTCCTCTTTCCTGTGACAGTGTATCAAGTCCTCAAGATTAACCCTGAGTTCAACGGATATCGTGTCAGGTAAATCTATTCTATATTTACATGCTGATGTTGCTAATCTATATGTTGTATAGAGTGTTGTTCTTTTAAGAATAGTTTACTGACATCGTACACATATCATAAAACAGCGTGACAATGATATTCTCATCTTTTCACCAGATATAGACTCTCACCGGAGGGATGTCAGCAAAGTCTTCGACCTCTTACGGGCAAACTCCCTCTATGCCAAGCTGGAGAAATGTGTGTTTGAGCAGGAGTCCTTACCTTTCCTGGGCTATATCATCTCTGCACAGGGATTGGCTATGGATCCTGCCAAACTACAGGCTGTAATGGACTGGCAAGAACCCCATTCTCTTAAAGCGGTGCAGCGCTTTATGGGGTTCATTAATTATTATCGCCAGTTCATTCCCCATTTCTCGACTTTGGTAGCTCCCTTGGTAGCCCTCACCAAGAAGGGAGCAAATCCCAAGTTGTGGTCTGAGGAGGTCTCCAAGGTGTTCTCTTCCATCAAGTCGCATTTTGCGAGTGCTCCCATATTACATCGCCCTGATGTTGATAAGCCGTTTATTTTAGAGGTGGACGCCCCTTCTGTTGGTGCTGGAGCAGTCCTTTATCAAAAGGATGCTCAAGGTCGGAAGCATCCCTGCTGCTTCTTTTCTAAGACCTTTACACCAGCAGAGAGGAATTATTCCATCGGGGACAGGGAGTTGCTGGCTATGAAGTTGGCCATCTCTGAGTGGAGACATCTTCTGGAGGGGGCTCATTTTCCCTTCCAAGTCTTCACTGACCACAAAAACTTGGTATATTTGCAAACGGCTCAGCGGCTAAATTCTCGCCAGGCCAGATGGCCCTATTCTTCTCTCGGTTCCACTTCACCCTTCAATTTCTCTCCGGTGAGAAGAATGTTTGGGCCGACGCTCTCTCTCGCTCCTTAGTGTCATCAGAGGAGGAGGATGAGGAGCCTCGACTTATTGTCCCCAGAAGAGAGCCTGAGAACTGTAGCCCCGGTTTCGCTAGAGTCTGTGCCTCCGGGCAAGACTTTTGTGCCCACTAATTTGCGACTGGAGGTACTCTCTTGGGCACACTCGTCCATGGTGGGTGGACACTTTGGGGCAAAGAGGACAGCTGAGTTATTGGCGAGGACATACTGGTGGCCACATATGGTCCGTGATGTCAGGGGGTATGTTCAGGCGTGTGTCTCCTGCGCCAGGAACAAGTCCCCTCGACAACGGCCAGCTTGGTTACTTTTTCCTTTGCCGGTGGCAGACAGGCCCTGGGAGATGGTCGGGATGGACTTTGTGGTGGGCTTACCCAAGTCTCGGGGTTGCACTATCATTTGGGTGATCACCGACCACTTCTCCAAAATGGTGCACTTAGTGCCGCTACCACGGTTACCTTCTGCTCGGGCCTTGGCAGCATTGTTTATTAGACACATCTTCCGTCAACACGGTATGCCAGACAAGATTGTCAGTAGTGTTGAGCGATACGATACCGCAAGTATCGGGTATCGGCCGATATTAGCTCTATCGGACTTTCGATACTTAGTTCCGATATTTTCGTCTTATCGGATACCGGAATCGGATTTGTCACTGTCACTGTCAGTGTCCGTCGGTCGGGTCTGTCAGGAGTCAGCGGCACTTACCTGACAGAAGATCTCCGGCGGTCATGGGCTGGACTGCTTGATGGCCGCCATCATCTTTCCCCGGCGGTCACATGCAGTTTCTCGCGATAACTGCAGTGACTGCTGGGTAATCCCGGCCGTAAAGCAATCAGTCCGATGATGTCACCGCCGGGGAAGCAGGTAATCAGCTGTGCTGTGTCGAGATGACAGGCTCTGCCTGTCATTGCGATGTAGCAGAGCTGGATCGTCGTGGGACCCTCGTTACTATGGACTGCGTCGGACAGGTGGTATACTGTTGGTTTGTTTTTTTTTCTTTTTTTTACAGGAGATCGATGGCGTCGCAGGAATGAGAGTATAATAAAAGAAATGAAAACTGTGTTGTCTCTTTTATTTCATTAAAATACTTTTTTCTTGCTGTGTCTTTTTTTTTATACATTTAAAAACTTTGGGATTAATAATGGATCGGTGTCTTATTGACACCTCTATATTATTAACCGGGCTTATTGTCACCGTGCAATCAACGGTGACATTAACCCCTTATTACCCCACTTGCCACCGCTACAGGGCACTGGAAGAGCCGGGTAAAGTGCCACAATTGGCACATCTTTTGATGCGCCAAATGTGGGGCTGCTGTAGCCTGGTATTATCAGGCTGTTGAGGGCCAAAATCCATGGGCCTTGACAGTCTTTTAATACCAGGCCGCAGCAGTCTGCATTTTGCTTGGCTGGTTAACAAAAATAGGGGGACCCCTACGCCATTTTTTTTTCGAGGGGATCCCCTATTTTTGTTAACCAGCCAAGCTAAGCAGACTGCTGTGGCCTGGTATTATCAGGCTGGCAAGCAGGGTCGGACTGAGGCACCGGGACACCGGAGAAACCTACGGTGGGCCCCAGCTCCTGTGTGGTGGCCCTGATTTGAAAGGATAGGTTCGCGGGGCAGAGGGGGCGTGGCCCCGGGGCCCGCGCTCTGAGGGGGCCCACCCGGAGCTACGATACAGTTACATTCTGCGGCAGAGCAGGGAGAATCGCTCTCCCTGCTCTGCCGCCCGGAAGCTATGGGGCCTGAACAGGCGTTGGGGGGGGCCCGGTGCCAGCAGTGGGCCCCCCACCCGTCATCGGAGGGTCAGCTGTATCGGCATCCAGCCGATAAAGCTGAACGCATGGAGAGAGAAGGAGCGAGCGCTACTTCTCTCCCATAATCCCCCTCTCAGCGTATTACAGCGGGCGCAATAACATCACCTGCCGGCACCCGCTGTCAGACGCTGAGAGGGAGAACAGTGAGCAGCACAGGAGCCGGGAGGTGAGGTTTTTTTTTATTTTTTTTTTAATGGGGGTGCAGTCGAGTCCTGGCTGGAGAAGTCGTCATGTCGATGTGGGCCAGATGGAAAATACATGAAAAGTGAACAATTCCATTAGAAAGAACATCAGCGGTAAGTAGTGTTGAGCGATACTGCTCGATATCTAAAAATATCGGATCGGAATGGTATCGCCGATATCACTAACTATCGGCGATATCCGATTCCGATACCGGAAGTCCCATGTAATCTATGGGAACAAAATATCGCAACTAAAAAAACACTTTCTTTCCTTGTAAACACAAAATATACACACTTAGAATACACATATATTGTAACATTTCCAGGGGATATAGCTCTAGAATCGCTGTCTGGGTAGACAGAGTGACACGAAAACAGTTCATTCAGACAGCAGTTCTGGTGAAAACTGGCCGCAACCAGCTTTATTAAAGTCCACAGCCAACAGATAAAATAAATCATAAACAGAAAACCTAGGCTTGTCTAGCCACTAATTACACATAGATAGATTTCCCTATCTATCCGGGTCCAGACTCTACCAGTTGTGCCGAAAACAACACATATGTTCAGCATTTACCAGCATTTACCAGCATTTACCAGCATTGAGGTTCACAGAGTCTCCTCCTTTTGTCTGAAGGCACATCCAAAGTCCAGACTTGAGAGAGCTCCACTCCTATTCAGCCGCTATTCGCACGGATTCTCACTGAGACTACTCCTGTGTCCGGGGTACATCGAGCACCCAGACTGAGATAGCTCAAACTCCTGGAGACGCTTCTTGTGCCGGGACACCTTCCTGTGTCCAGACTGAGCGTGCTCCCACTCCTGGAGACTGCTTCTTGTGCCGGGACACCTTCCTGTGTCCAGACTAAGCCAGCTCCAACTCCTGGAGACTGCTTCTTGTGCCGGGACACCTCCTGTGTCCAGACTAAGCCAGCTCTCTGACTGTGTTCCAACACACCTACTTCTGGTCTCCTAATTAACACCTGAATGGTTTCAGGCCTGAGCTGCAAGTGTGTGCTGAATGTGAGGTGTAGTGACCTTTCTCTACCACTAGGTTTACAAAGCCACACATTTCCCTTATACCATACAGCACAGCACCTAGGTGAAATGTACACCCCATTCAACACATATTCCTTCACTGTCTCACAATATATATAATATATATATACATGTCATTGTGACATATATATATACATATATTTATAGTTTATTCACTTCTACATAGTAAAATAGCCTCTGATTCAATTGCCGGGTAAAGCCGGCATTTGTGAAAAGACAGAAGCACCCGAGGGTCCAGTCGCCACAGAGATGTTGCATCGCACCCAGCGAACAGGATTCAGAAGCTCGCTATAAGCGAGTCCTGTGTGCCTTAATTGAACTGTTTTTTTGCTTGAGAATTGCAAAAATCATCATAGACTGTATTTGCCATTTTTTCCGTCATATCTGCGCCACGAGGCACAGGTGAAGAATAAGGGGGTGCTCTCGTGGGCGTACACTCACTCCGTGGCGCGAAAACGATGTCCGCACACTCTAAATGTTACTGCAATGTAAGATTGTGCCCCACAGCTCTGGAGTTCCGCCTCCTCATCCTCCTCAGTGGGCGTAAACGAACGCGAAGGTCCCGCCTCCCTACAAAAGATGTCGCCTCTCCTGATGCTAATGACACATGTGACTTTGCTGAGATGGCGAATGGACGTGAGCAGAAGTGGGAAGGGATGGAGGAGTCAGAGCTCTCCCCCCACGGAAGCGACCCGATCGCCACGGAGCCACCGTTTGGCACCCGGCCTGGAAACCCTCCTACGCTGGAAGAAGCGGAGGATACCCTGAGAGACCTGGCCCGGCACCAGGAGGAGGTTGCCAGGATGGAAGCGAGCTGGCGGGCCCTAAAACTACAATTGGAGCGCGCCAATCCCTCTTACCCCCTGAAGTGTCTGTACCGGAAGGTGAGGCACCCGTTCCAGTAGAGGAGGCCGTGCGGGCATCCCAGCCCTTGCAATCTGAACCGGTTGCCAGTATCTCAGTGGAGGCACCCGTTCCAGTACAGGAGGCCGTGCGGGCATCCCAGCCCTTGCAATCTGAACCGGTTGCCAGTATCTCAGTGGAGGCACCCGTTCCAGTACAGGAGGCCGTGCGGGCATCCCAGCCCTTGCAATCTGAACCGGTTGCCAGTATCACAGTGGAGGCACCCGTTCCTGCAGAAAACGCCGCACCAGCACCCCAGATCCCGCTGTCTGCCCCGTCGCTGAGGCAAAAGAGGCGACACCCGTCCTCATGGAGGAGGCCGCGCAGGCACCAGAGCTCTACCTGCCTGTACCGGAGCCCCGACCGTCATCTGTTCCAGAGCCGGCTGCTTCCGCCGCAGGTGAGCGCCGCCAGGACTGGCGGGCGCCAGGAGAGCTGCCGCAAACCGTACATCGTAAGCTGGCGTTTGATGGTGGAGACATGGAGATGCTGGTGGAGGAGAATTACAACCGGCGTCAGGAGGAAGAGTGGAGACGTCGGGAGCGGGAAGCAGAGCGACAAAGGAGAAGCGAGAATCCCATAAGCTTCGGCAACGTCACCTGGACAAGGACCTGGCAGAGAAGGCACGTATGAGAAAGGATAAAAGTAGCTGAGGGAGCCGCGGCGTAAGGGTGCAGTACGGAACTTTAAGTTAAAAGGTGGTTGGGGCTTCATCCAGGAGCCTGGACTTTATTTAGAAGTTTTTGTAACCCGGTGGGACGTGGAGGCTCACCTCCCAGAAGGACACCCGGGGAGGGACCTGTTGCCAGGAGACTTGGTGACTTACACCCGACACTGGGGTTACAATGGATGGTACGCCCTAAATGTTACCAGGTGCGACCCCTACTCCCCAGAGTGTCAGGAAACTGACAGACCCTACGAGCCTTCAGCCTCCCCCAACCAGGCCTCTGCACAAGTGCCCACCCCACGCCAGTAAATCTCCCCAGCCTCCCTCAGTGGTCTCCTCAGCAGCCCCAGCTATGGACATGATAATGATAGCTGGCCCGTACCCGGCGCCTGTTAGGCCCCCTGGGTTCGTTCAGTCCGGGACATAGGGGTCCAGACCCGGAGGGAGATGAAAGAGGTGCCACACAGACCCATATAGCGGGTCACGACGTCACTGTACTGGCCACACGACGTCATCAGGTCTGGGTGGACCCTCCTGTCACGGATGTTTGGCAAGCTCCAGAAGAGTACCAGGTGGTACCTGGAAGAGGCCAGCCAAAGAAGTCTAAATAACCCGGACAGGGTCTCTGTATGTAAATAGTTAAATTATTGATGTACCCGGACGGGTGAATGTTCATAAAAAGAAGTTTATTGCCTTAATATACCCAGGTTGGGTAACGGTTTGATGTACCCGGACGGGTGAATGTTCAGAAGAACAAGTTTATTGTTGCCTTAATATACCCAGGTTGGGTAATGGTGTTTCACTGTAATGAAAATGTTGAACTTTGAAGCCATGAACTGTACTGGCTCACAAACTTTTCTGTAAATAGTTGGCACTTCGGTGCTCCATCTTGGTTTTACAAAAAACTTTACTGTGCACTATTTTCAACTACCTCAGAAACTAAAAACCCGTTTGGTGTGGCCGAAAGTGAGGTCTGCTCAAGGAAAGTCTTGCAGCCCACCCAAGACCACAGTTGGAGGTTTGGAGCGGGTCCTCCACAAGCACAAGTAAAGGACACTGTGAAGTTACCCCGGTGGGGTTGTAGTCCTAAGAAGTCTCCACGAACTTCGGCACTAATGCTATTTGCACTTTTGTTGAATATGTATTTATTAACACACATGTATAACACATATCAAGGGTATGAACAGTAACAAAACATGTCACATAATATAAGCCATTTGCACTTTTGTAATGTTATTATTAAAAATTGTATTATGCAACGTTTAAGTTGAAGTGTTTCCTGCTTTCTTACTACGTCGCATAGTCCACTCTGCTACATCACTTTGCACCATTGCTCTATCTCACATCTATCTGCCCTGGAAGGATAGCGTGTAACCTGTAGAAGACTTTTCACCTACCTGCACTACACCATCCCTTCCAGAGGACCTGCACAGCAGCGCTGGACACCCTGACCAGGTACTACAGGTGGCGTCACGACAAACTACACGAACATTCTATCATCCCCTGTAAATATCCCACATTCCAGTGATCGCCCAGGTCACGGACCGAGCTGTGCTACTCGTGACATCCCCCATAGAAGTCGACGTGATCGGTGCCGAGTACCCCCAAAACCCCTGTCTCTGTGCGACTCAACTTCCCTCACTGTGCTGGCACTTTACATTTACAATGCCTCTGGTTTTTTTTTTGGGGGGTGGGGAACATTCAGACTTTTGCTATGGGCCCCATGATTTATATGTACGCCCCTGCTGCTGAGGCATGGTATTTAAGGCTGTTAAGGAGCCAACATACATGGACCTTGCCAGCAGCGTCGGACTGGAGTACCTTGGGCCCACCTGAGAAAATATATTCTTGCGGCCCAACATCATACTTCCCAACCTTTGAATAAGGGAAAGAGGGACAAAGGCTGTGGCACGCTGTGCATGCTGCAGAAAATTTTAGGCCATGCCACGTTGCACCACAGACTGTCCAGGAGTTGGTGGATGCTTTAGTCCAGGTGTGGGAGGAGATCCCTCACGAGACCATCCGTCGCGCTCATCAGGAGCATGGCCAGAAGTTGTAGGGAGGTCATACAGCATACCTCCCAAATTTGGAAGACAGGAAAGAGGATTAAAGGCTGCGGCGCGTGTTGCACGCCGCTGAAAATTTTAGGCCACGCCCCGACAACACCCATTTCACAGCTAATCACACCCATATCCTCACCCCAAGCGTAACCATTTAGCACTGCTGATCACACTGACTGGTAATGAGGGCACAGTGGCTGGTACTGAGGAAAAGAAAGAAAGAGCAGCGAGAGAGAAAGAACAAATAGAGAAAGAAAGAGAGGAAAGAAAGAAAAGAGAGAAAGAAAGAACAGAGAGAAAAAAGAACAGAGAACGAGAAGGAAAGAACAGAGAGCGAGAAAGAAAGACTAGAGAGAGAGCCATAGGCGTAGCTAGGGTTTTGGTTTAGTGGGGGCAAAACTTCTGAGTGGGCCCATCATCAGAGAACCTCAGCAAATGACCGCGCTGTTGGCCAAAATAATCTATATATAAAAAGACCAATATTGATATTACCGCCATATGGTCTGTGTTAAATAATACCAGTCCTACAGAACATATAATAGATTACAGCACAGGTACAGATAATGACTTACCGCTGATGTTCTTTCTAATGGAATTGTTCACTTTTTTATGTCTTTTCCATCTGGCCCACACCGACATGATGACTTCTCCAGCCAGGACTCGACTGCACCCCCATTAAAAAAAAAATAAAAAAAAACCTCACCTTCCGGCTCCTGTGCTGCTCACTGTTCTCCCTCTCAGCGTCTGACAGCGGGTTCCGGCAGGTGATGTTATTGCGCCCGCTGTCATACGCTGAGAGGGGAATTATGGGAGAGTAGGAGCGCTCGCTCCTTCTCTCTCCATGCGGTCAGCTTTATCGGCTGGATGCCGATACAGCTGACCCTCCGATGACGGGTGGGGGGCCCACTGCTGGCACCGGGCCCCCCCAACGCCTGTTCAGGCCCCATAGCTTCCGGGCGGCAGAGCAGGGAGAGCGATTCTCCCTGCTCTGCCGCAGAATGTAACTGTATCGTAGCTCCGGGTGGGCCCCCTCAGAGCGCGGGCCCCGGGGCCACCACCCCCTCTGACCCCGCAACCTATCCTTTCAAATCAGGGCCCACCACGCAGGAGCTGGGGCCCACCGTAGGTTTCTCCGGTGTCCCGGTGCCTCAGTCCGACCCTGCTTGCCAGCCTGATAATACCAGGCCACAGCAGTCTGCATATCTTGGCTGGTTAACAAAAATAGGGGATCCCCTCGAAAAAAATTTGGCTTGGGGTCCCCCCTATTTTTGTTAACCAGCCAGATGAAGCAGACTCCCGAGGCCTGGTTTTTCAGGCTGGTAAGGATCCAATATCCATGGACCTTGCCAGCCTGATAATACCAGGCCACAGCAGTCTGCCTAGCTTGGCTGGTTAACAAAAATAGGGGATCCCCTCGAAAAAAAAACGGTGTAGGGATCCCCCTATTTTTGTTAACCAGCCAAGTAAAATGCAGACTGCTGCGGCCTGGTATTAAAAGACTGTCAAGGCCCATGGATTTTGGCCCTCAACAGCCTGATAATACCAGGCTACAGCAGCCCCACATTTGGCGCATCAAAAGATGTGCCAATTGTGGCACTTTACCCGGCTCTTCCCACTGCCCTGTAGCGGTGGCAAGCGGGGTAATAAGGGGTTAATGTCACCGTTGATTGCACGGTGAGAATAAGCCCGGTTAATAATGGAGAAGTGTCAATAAGACACCGATCCATTATTAATCCCAAAGTTTTTAAATGTATAAAAAAAAAACACAGCAAGAAAAAAGTATTTTACTGAAATAAAAGAGACAACACAGTTTTCATTTCTTTTATTATACTCTCATTCCTGCGACGCCATCGATCTCCTGTAAAAAAAGAAAAAAAACAAACCAACAGTATACCAACTGTCCGACGCAGTCCATAGTAACGAGGGTCCCACGACGATCCAGCTCTGCTACATCGCAATGACAGGCAGAGCCTGTCATCTCGACGCAGCGCAGCTGATTACCTGCTTCCCCGACGGTGACGTCATCGGACTGACTGCTTTACGGCTGGGATTACCCAGCAGTCACTGCAGTTATCGCGAGAAACTGCATGTGACCGCCGGGGAAAGATGATGGCGGCCATCAAGCAGTCCAGCCCGTGACCGCCGGAGATCTTCTGCCAGGTAAGTGCCGCTGACTCCTGACAGACCCGACCGACGGACACTAACAGTGACAGTGACAAATCCGATTCCGGTATCCGATAAGACGAAAATATCGGAACTAAGTATCGAAAGTCCGATAGAGCTAATATCGGCCGATACCCGATACTTGCGGTATCGTATCGCTCAACACTAGCGGTAAGTCATTATCTGTACCTGTGCTGTAATCTATATGTTCTGTAGGACTGGTATTATTTAACACAGACCATATGGCGGTAATATCAATATTGGTCTTTTGATATATAGATTATTTTGGCCAACAGCGCGGTCATTTGCTGAGGTTCTCTGATGATGGGTCCCACTCAGAAGTTTTGCCCCCACTAAACCAAAACCCTAGCTACGCCTATGGCTCTCTCTCTAGTCTTTCTTTCTCGCTCTCTGTTTCTTTTTCTCTCTGTTCTTTCTTTCTCTCTTTTCTTTCTTTCCTCTCTTTCTTTCTCTGTTTGTTCTTTCTCTCTCGCTGCTTTCTTCTTTTCCTCAGTACCAGCCACTGTGCCCTCATTACCAGTCAGTGTGATCAGCAGTGCTAAATGGTTACGCTTGGGGCGAGGATATGGGTGTGATTAGCTGTGAAATGGGTGTTGTCGGGGCGTGGCCTAAAATTTTCAGCGGCGCGCAACACGCGCCGCAGCCTTTAATCCTCTTTCCTGTCTTCCAAATTTGGGAGGTATGCTGTATGACCTCCCTACAACTTCTGGCCATGCTCCTGATGAGCGCGACGGATGGTCTCGTGAGGGATCTCCTCCCACACCTGGACTAAAGCATCCACCAACTCCTGGACAGTCTGTGGTGCAACGTGGCATGGCCTAAAATTTTCTGCAGCATGCACAGCGTGCCACAGCCTTTGTCCCTCTTTCCCTTATTCAAAGGTTGGGAAGTATGATGTTGGGCCGCAAGAATATATTTTCTCTGGTGGGCCCAAGGTACTCCAGTCCGACGCTGCTGGCAAGGTCCATGTATGTTGGCTCCTTAACAGCCTTAAATACCATGCCTCAGCAGCAGGGCGTGCATATAAATCATGGGGCCCCATAGCAAAAGTCTGAATGTTCCCCACCCCCCCAAAAAAAAAACCCAGAGGCATTTGTAAATGTAAAGTGCCAGCACAGTGAGAGAAGTTGAGTCGCACAGAGACAGGGGTTTTGGGGGTACTCGGCACCGATCACGTCGACTTCTATGGGGGATGTCACGAGTAGCACAGCTCGGTCCGTGACCTGGGCGATCGCTGGAATCTGGGATATTTACAGGGATGATAGAATGTTCGTGTAGTTTGTCGTGACGCCACCTGTAGTACCTGGTCAGGGTGTCCAGCGCTGCTGTGCAGGTCCTCTGGAAGGGATGGTGTAGTGCAGGTAGGTGAAAAGTCTTCTACAGGTAACACGCTATCCTTCCAGGGCAGATAGATGTGAGATAGAGCAATGGTGCAAAGTGATGTAGCAGAGTGGACTATGCAACGTAGTAAGAAAGCAGGAAACACTTTGTTAGGGTCTGCGGAACGCACCAAATATATAAAGTGGAGAGGTGCGTTCGCAGCCCGGGGTCCACCGTGCAAGCAAAGCCTGCTGCTAGTAAGATGACGAAAGTAGCGAACTCTGTTATCCCGCAGAGTCGCTAAAATAAACGCCGTAGCGCGTTGTGGCAGTAAGTGCAGACTCTGTTAATTCACAGAGCCGCTAACGGGATGCCACAGTGCTATATGGCGATATGTGCGAACTCACTTAGCTTCAGTGAGCCGCAAAGTAAAACGCTAGGGCGCTGTCTAGCGTCGAGAGCGAACCCTGTTACGTCACAGAGCCGCTGAGAACAAACACCGTGTCCTGTCAGGCTCTCAGGCACACGGTTAATTGCTAAGCGAGCATAATACGTGGTCATGCGCTAATGTCCTCGCGGGAGTCACCCGCAATCTATGGCGTCTGAACGCCAGACCCTGAATACGGCAATCAAACTCCTCACCGGTTATGCCGGTAATCTAGGGCATCTAGGACACCGACCCTGACCAGCTAGCACACTAAACTCCTCACCGATTAAGTCGGTATTCTAGTGGCTTATTTCAGCCGGGTCCCTAACCACACACACGCATGACCACACTGGCGCATAGCATACAATGGTTGATATTAGCGCATGGCGGCCCAGCCATGCTACCCTTTTATAGCAACAGCTACAGGACCTTCCAGGAACAAGGACCAATGAGAACCTGTTCAGAAGACTAGTAGTAACAGGGCCTTCCTGGCGGGCCAATAGGAGCTGCTGCAGTACCTGAGCATGTGACCCCTGATCTCCAATGAGAGATCTCACTCTGGGCACGCTCAGAAGGGAAAATGCAGGACTTTATCCCAAAGACGTCTGCTCCAGAACTGGCTATAATAGCAGATCCAGGAAAGGCAGCAGCAAGTCACTGCCCAGTAGTGGAGTGGGCAAGACGCTTGGAACGACGTCTCTGCTGAGCAGGCTCCACTGCGACCGGAGATGAATGGGAAACCGCAGCGGCACTGGTTCGAGACTCCCCTTGTGCAGGAGTGGGAACTCGAACCCTAACATTACCCCCCCTCCTAGGGCCCCCCCTTCTCTGGGCCTCGCTGCGTTCAAAGGCAGCGATGAGCTGCGGAGCGTGAACATGCTCGGCAGGCTCCCAAGACCTATCCTCAGGCCCATAGCCCCTCCAGTCCACCAAATAAAACTTTTTGCCCCGTACCACCTTACACCCCACGATGTCGTTCACCTCATGGTCATCCGCAGATGAACCCGATGTCCCGGCAGATGACTCAGAAAACCGGGACATGAGCACGGGTTTCAGGAGGGACACGTGAAAGGTGTCGGAGATACCCAGGCGTGGTGGAAGAGCTAAACGGTATACCACAGGGTTAACCTGCTCGAGGACCTTGAAAGGACCCAGGTAGCGGGGTGCCAACTTAGTGGACTCAACTCGCAGCCTGATGTTACGGGCGGAGAGCCACACCAAATCCCCAGGAGCAAATGTAGGAGCGGGGCGCCGATGGGCATCGGCCGAAGACCTCATCCTCTCTTTGGAGGCCTGAATGGCATCCTGCGTGCGGTCCCAAATGTCCCGTTCCTCCACAGCCCAGTCTGCCACCCTGGAATCGGCGGAAGACACGGGCATAGGCACTGGTACCCGCGGATGCTGACCGTAGTTCAGGAGGAATGGGGTCTGTCCGGTGGAATCAGCCACAACATTGTTTAATGCAAACTCAGCCCATGGTAGCAAGGATGCCCAGTCATCCTGCCTGGCTGAGACAAAATGTCGTAGATAGGTGACCAAGGTCTGGTTGGCCCTCTCTACCAACCCATTCGTCTCAGGATGGTATGCTGAAGAGAGATTTAACTCAATACTGAGTAGACGACAAAGCTCTCTCCAGAACCGAGACGCAAACTGGGGACCTCGGTCACTGACAATCTTGTCCGGCATGCCGTGTAAACGGAAGATGTGCCTAACAAACAACGCTGCCAGAGCCCGTGCAGAAGGTAACCGTGGTAGTGGCACCAGATGCACCATTTTAGAGAAATGGTCGGTGATTACCCAAATGATGGTGCAACCCCGAGACTTGGGCAAGCCCACCACAAAGTCCATCCCAACCATCTCCCAGGGCCTGTCTGCCACCGGCAAAGGGTAAAGTAACCCAGCTGGCCGTTGTCGTGGAGACTTATTTTTGGCGCAGGAGACACACGCCCGAACATAGTCCCCAACATCACGGACCATATGCGGCCACCAATATGTCCTCGCCAGCAATTCAGATGTCCTCTTTGCCCCAAAGTGTCCACCCACCCTGGACGAATGTGCCCAAGAGAGTACCTCCGGTCGCAAATTAGTAGGCACAAAAGTCTTGCCCGGGGGCACAGACTCTAGCGAAACCGGGGCCACTGTTCTCAGGCTCTCTGTGGGGACGATAAGCCGAGGCTCCTCCACCTCCTCCTCCGAGGACACCACAGAGCGAGAGAGAGCGTCGGCACGAATGTTCTTCTCTCCCGAGAGGAAATGCAGTGTGAAATGAAACCGGGAGAAGAACAAGGACCATCTGGCTTGGCGAGAATTAAGCCGCTGGGCTGTCTGAAGATATACCAGGTTTTTGTGATCCGTAAAGACTTGGAAGGGAAAGCGAGCTCCCTCCAACAGATGTCTCCACTCCGAGAAGGCCAACTTCATTGCTAGCAACTCCCTGTCCCCGATGGAATAATTCCTCTCTGCTGGTGTGAAGGTCTTGGAGAAAAAGAAGCATGGATGCTTCCGACCTTGAGCATCCTTTTGGAAGAGGACTGCTCCAGCACCAACGGACGAGGCATCCACCTCCAATATAAATGGCTTATCAACATCGGGGCGATGTAGGATGGGAGCTCTAGCGAAATGAGACTTAATAGACGTGAAGGCCTTGGAGACCTCTTCAGACCACAATTTGGGATTAGCTCCCTTTTTGGTAAGGGCAACCACGGGAGCTACCAAAGTTGAGAAGTGGGGAATGAACTGACGGTAGTAATTAATGAACCCCATAAAGCGCTGCACCGCCTTTAGAGAGTGGGGTTCTTGCCAGTCCATACCGCCTGTAGTTTGGCAGGATCCATAGCCAATCCCTGGCGGAGATGATATAGCCCAGGAAAGGTAAGGACTCCTGCTCAAACACACATTTCTCCAACTTTGCGTAAAGGGAATTTGCCCGTAGGAGGTCGAAGACCCTGCCAACATCCCTCCGGTGGGAGTCAATATCTGGAGAGAAGATGAGTATATCATCCAGATAGACTACGACCGAGGTGGAGAGCATATCCCGGAAGATGTCATTGACAAAGTCTTGGAAAACGGCTGGAGCATTACAGAGCCCAAAGGGCATCACCAGATATTCGTAATGCCCATCCCTGGTAT
This sequence comes from Oophaga sylvatica, assembly GCA_033576555.1. Lineage (NCBI taxonomy): Eukaryota > Metazoa > Chordata > Amphibia > Anura > Dendrobatidae > Oophaga > Oophaga sylvatica. The sequence continues at coordinate 27,818 of JARQOD010003595.1, forward strand.
TAAAAGCCGTCTTCCATTCGTCCCCCTCACGGATGCGAATCAGGTTATAAGCACCGCGCAGATCTAGTTTAGTGAATACCCTTGCTCCCCGAAGCCTATCAAATAGCTCAGAGATCAGGGGCAACGGGTACTTGTTTTTAACGGTGATGGCGTTAAGACCCCTGTAATCAATACACGGACGCAATTCTCCGTTTTTCTTCTGCACGAAGAAAAATCCCGCCCCTGCCGGTGACACCGACTTCCTAATAAACCCTCTTGCCAGGTTCTCCTGAATATATTGCGACATGGCCTCTGTCTCAGGAAGAGAGAGGGGATAGACCCTTCCCCGAGGAGGTTCTGCGCCAGGCAAGAGGTCGATAGGACAGTCATAGGGGCGATGAGGCGGAAGAGTCTCCGCAGCCTTCTTGGAGAACACGTCTGCATATGACCAGTAGTGCTTGGGAAGTGGAGTAAGATCTGCGGGTAACTCAGTAGTGGTAACCTGAACGCAACTTCTGACACATCTGCCTGTACATGCATCACTCCAACCCAGTATCCTACCCGAAGTCCACTCTATATGTGGGGAGTGGAAACGGAGCCAAGGTATACCTAGTAGGATCTCGTCTATTCCCTCGGGAAGGACGAGTAGGGAAATAAATTCCTGATGGGAAGGAGATACAGACAATGCAAGTGGGACAGTCTGGTGTGTAATTGTGAGGGCAATGACGACCCATTCACTACCCGAACAGTCACTGATTTGTCAAGCGCCACCAGAGGTATTGCATGACGGCGAGCAAAGCTAGAGGACATGAAATTCCCCTCTGCTCCTGAGTCCACGCAAAGGTCGGCGGTAAGAATGGAAGTACCAACAGTGATTGTCCCTTTAAATGTTATCTTGGAGGAAAATGCCGCTGTCTCTAGTGAACCTCCTCCCAGGGCCACTAGACGCGATCGCTGTGGACATCTGTTGGCATAGTGTCCTGTCTGCTGACAATGGTTACAAACCACGGATACTCGGACGGACCGAGACTTAGGTCCTGCATGAGGAACTTCTGTGGCCTTTTGAGGTTCGGACGCCAGATAGGGGAATTCGAGAGGTTTGGCAAAGGTAGGAGCCAACCGAAACCTCTGCCTACACTGGGCCCGCTCCAACCTCCGCTCGTGAAAACGGAGGTCAATGCGGGTAGATATGGAGATAAGCTTCTCCAGTGTGGCGGGAATCTCCTGGTAGCCAAAGCGTCTTTAACATGGTCAGCCAGTCCCCGCCAGTAGATAGGAATAAGAACTTTATCAGACCAATCTAGCTCAGCAGCCAGAGTCCGAAACTGGACGGAAAACTGACTGACCAAAGACGAACCCTGTGTCAATACCAGCAGTTGTAGCGCCGTATCGTGGGTGACCTGGGGTCCTAAAAAGACCTTTTTAAGAGCCTCCAAGAAACGAGGAGCACTCTGCACCACACGATCATCGCGCTCCCACAGCGGCGTTGCCCACTCCAACGCTCTGCCCGAGAGCAGAGAAAGTACAAAACCAACTTGTGCCCGATCCGTGGGAAAACGTGCAGCCAGAAGCTCGAGATGTATAGAGCACTGACTCACGAATCCCCGACATTGCTTGCTATCACCGGCAAACTTGTCAGGAAGCGGGAGGTGGGATAATGTAGGGGCAGAGGTGGCAGAGGACAAACTGGCTGCAGCCACGCTAGCAGCCTGAACAGCGACTGCGGTAACATCCACAGCTGAGGTTGTGCTCTCAAGAGCCTCCAACCTACCCTTCAGCTGCTGGATGTACTGCAATAGACGCTGTTCGTCCGCCATTTTACTAGCCAGACCCTGGCGCTAATATTATGTTAGGGTCTGCGGAACGCACCAAATATATAAAGTGGAGAGGTGCGTTCGCAGCCCGGGGTCAACCGTGCAAGCAAAGCCTGCTGCTAGTAAGATGACGAAAGTAGCAAACTCTGTTATCCCGCAGAGTCGCTAAAATAAACGCCGTAGCGCGTTGTGGCAGTAAGTGCAGACTCTGTTAATTCACAGAGCCGCTAACGGGATGCCACAGTGCTATATGGCGATATGTGCGAACTCACTTAGCTTCAGTGAGCCGCAAAGTAAAACGCTAGGGCGCTGTCTAGCGTCGAGAGCGAACCCTGTTACGTCACAGAGCCGCTGAGAACAAACACCGTGTCCTGTCAGGCTCTCAGGCACACGGTTAATTGCTAAGCGAGCATAATACGTGGTCATGCGCTAATGTCCTCGCGGGAGTCACCCGCAATCTATGGCGTCTGAACGCCAGACCCTGAATACGGCAATCAAACTCCTCACCGGTTATGCCGGTAATCTAGGGCATCTAGGACACCGACCCTGACCAGCTAGCACACTAAACTCCTCACCGATTAAGTCGGTATTCTAGTGGCTTATTTCAGCCGGGTCCCTAACCACACACATGCATGACCACACTGGCGCATAGCATACAATGGTTGATATTAGCGCATGGCGGCCCAGCCATGCTACCCTTTTATAGCAACAGCTACAGGACCTTCCAGGAACAAGGACCAATGAGAACCTGTTCAGAAGACTAGTAGTAACAGGGCCTTCCTGGCGGGCCAATAGGAGCTGCTGCAGTACCTGAGCATGTGACCCCTGATCTCCAATGAGAGATCTCACTCTGGGCACGCTCAGAAGGGAAAATGCAGGACTTTATCCCAAAGACGTCTGCTCCAGAACTGGCTATAATAGCAGATCCAGGAAAGGCAGCAGCAAGTCACTGCCCAGTAGTGGAGTGGGCAAGACGCTTGGAACGACGTCTCTGCTGAGCAGGCTCCACTGCGACCGGAGATGAATGGGAGACCGCAGCGGCACTGGTTCGAGACTCCCCTTGTGCAGGAGTGGGAACTCGAACCCTAACACACTTCAAGTTAAACGTTGCATAATAAAATTTTTAATAATAACATTACAAAAGTGCAAATGGCTTATATTATGTGACATGTTTTGTTACTGTTCATACCCTTGATATGTGTTATAACATGTGTGTTAATAAATACATATTCAACAAAAGTGCAAATAGCATTAGTGCCGAAGTTCGTGGAGACTTCTTAGGACTACAACCCCACCGGGGTAACTTCACAGTGTCCTTTACTTGTGCTTGTGGAGGACCCGCTCCAAACCTCCAACTGTGGTCTTGGGTGGGCTGCAAGACTTTCCTTGAGCAGACCTCACTTTCGGCCACACCAAACGGGTTTTTAGTTTCTGAGGTAGTTGAAAATAGTGCACAGTAAAGTTTTTTGTAAAACCAAGATGGAGCACCGAAGTGCCAACTATTTACAGAAAAGTTTGTGAGCCAGTACAGTTCATGGCTTCAAAGTTCAACATTTTCATTACAGTGAAACACCATTACCCAACATGGGTATATTAAGGCAACAATAAACTTGTTCTTATGAACATTCACCCGTCCGGGTACATCAAACCATTACCCAACCTGGGTATATTAAGGCAACAATAAACTTCTTTTTATGAACATTCACCCGTCCGGTACATCAATAATTTAACTATTTACATACAGAGACCCTGTCCGGGTTATTTAGACTTCTTTGGCTGGCCTCTTCCAGGTACCACCTGGTACTCTTCTGGAGCTTGCCAAACATCCGTGACAGGAGGGTCCACCCAGACCTGATGACGTCGCGTGGCCTGTACAGTGACGTCGTGACCCGCTATCTGGGTCTGTGTGGCCACCTCTTTCATCTCCCTCCGGGTCTGGACCCCTATGTCCCGGACTGAACGAACCCCAGGGGGCCTAACAGGCGCCGGGTAAGGGTCAGCTATCATTATCATGTCCATAGCTGGGGCTGCTGAGGAGACCACTGAGGGAGGCTGGGGAGATTTACGGCGTGGGGTGGGCACTTGTGCAGAGGCCTGGTTGGGGGAGGCTGAAGGCTCGTAGGGTCTGTCAGTTTCCTGACACTCTGGGGAGTAGGGGTCGCACCTGGTAACATTTAGGGCGTACCATCCATTGTAACCCCAGTGTCGGGTGTAAGTCACCAAGTCTCCTGGCAACAGGTCCCTCCCCGGGTGTCCTTCTGGGAGGTGAGCCTCCACGTCCCGCCGGGTTACAAAAACTTCTAAATAAAGTCCAGGCTCCTGGATGAAGCCCCAACCACCTTTTAACTTAAAGTTCCGTACTGCACCCTTACGCCGCGGCTCCCTCAGCGTACTTTTATCCTTTCTCATACGTGCCTTCTCTGCCAGGTCCTTGTCCAGGTGACATTGCCGAAGCTTTTGGGATTCTCGCTGCTCCCTTTGTCGCTCTGCTTCCTGCTCCCGACGTCTCCACTCTTCCTCCTGACGCCGGTTGTAATTCTCCTCCACCAGCATCTCCATGTCTCCACCATCAAACGCCAGCTTACGATGTCCGGTTTGCGGCAGCTCTCCTGGCGCCCGCCAGTCCTGGCGGCGCTCACATTTGGCGGAAGCAGCCGGCTCTGGAACAGATGACGGTCGGGGCTCCGGTACAGGCAGGTAGAGCTCTGGTGCCTGCGCGGCCTCCTCCATGAGGACGGGTGTCGCTTCTTCTGCCTCAGCGACGGGGGCAGACAGCGGGATCTGGGGTGCTGGTGCGGCGTTTTCTGCAGGAACGGGTGCCTCCACTGTGATACTGGCAACCGGTTCAGATTGCAAGGGCTGGGATGCCCGCACAGCCTCCTGTACTGGAACGGGTGCCTCCACTGAGATACTGGCAACCGGTTTAGATTGCAAGGACTGGGATGCCCGCACGGCCTCCTGTACTGGAACGGGTGCCTCCACTGAGATACTGGCAACCGGTTCAGATTGCAAGGGCTGGGATGCCCGCACGGCCTCCTGTACTGGAACGGGTGCCTCCACTGAGATACTGGCAACCGGTTCAGATTGCAAGGGCTGGGATGCCCGCACGGCCTCCTCTACTGGAACGGGTGCCTCACCTTCCGGTACAGACACTTCAGGGGGTAAGAGGGATTGGCGCCGCTCCAATTGTAGTTTTAGGGCCAGCCAGCTCGCTTCCATCCTGGCGACCTCCTCCCGGTGCCGGGCCAGGTCTCTCAGGGTATCCTCTGCTTCTTCCAGTGTAGGAGGGTTTCCAGGCCGGGTGCCAAACGGTGGCTCCGTGGCGATCGGGTCGCTTCCGTGGGGGGAGAGCTCTGACTCCTCCATCCCTTCCCACTTCTGCTCACGTCCATTCGCCATCTCAGCAAAGTCACATGTGTCATTAGCATCAGGAGAGGCGACATCTTTTGTAGGGAGGCGGGACCTTCGCGTTCGTTTACGCCCACTGAGGAGGATGAGGGGGCGGAACTCCAGAGCTGTGGGGCACGATCTTACATTGCAGTAACATTTAGAGTGTGCGGACATCGTTTTCGCGCCACGGAGTGAGTGTACGCCCACGAGAGCACGCCCTTATTCTTCACCTGTGCCTCGTGGCGCAGAAATGACGGAAAAATGGCAAATACAGTCTATGATGATTTTTGCAATTCTCAAGCAAAAAAACAGTTCAATTAAGGCACACAGGACTCGCTTATAGCGAGCTTCTGAATCCTGTTCGCTGGGTGTGATGCAACATCTCTGTGGCGACTGGACCCTCGGGTGCTTCTGTCTTTTCACAAATGCCGGCTTTACCCGGCAATTGAATCAGAGGCTATTTTACTATGTAGAAGTGAATAAACTATAAATATATGTATATATATATATATATATGTCACAATGACATGTATATATATATATATATATATGTATTCTAAGTGTGTATATTTTGTGTTTACAAGGAAAGAAAGTGTTTTTTTAGTTGCGATATTTTGTTCCCATAGACTTACATGGGACTTCCGGTATCGGAATCGGATATCGCCGATATTTAGTGATATCGGCGATACCATTCCGATCCGATATTTTTAGATATCGAGCAGTATCGCTCAACACTAATTGTCAGCGATCGAGGTCCCCAATTTGCGTCTCGGTTCTGGAGAAAGTTGTGTCATCTACTCTGCATTGAGTTGAACCTCTCCTCTGCATATCATCCCGAGACAAATGGGTTGGTATAGAGGGCCAACCAGACCTTGGTCACCTACTTGTGACATTTTGTCTCTGCCAGGCAGGATGACTGGGCATCCTTGCTCCCATGGGCAGAGTTCACGCTAAACAATGCTGTGGCTGACTCCACCGGACAGACCCCATTCCTCTTAAATTACGGCCAGCATCCGCGGGTATCGGTGGCTTCCGCTGACTCCAGAGTGGCAGACTGGGCTGTGGAAGCACGGGACATATGGGACCGCACCCAGGATGCCATTCAGGCTTCCAAGGAAAGGATGAGGTCTTCTGCCGTTGCCCATCGGCGTCCCGCTCCGACATTTGACCTGGTGACCTAGTGTGGCTCTCCGCCCGAAACATCAGGCTACGGGTGGAATCCACTAAGTTGGCTAAGTTGGCACCCCGCTATTTTGGGTCCCTTCAAGGTTCTCGAGCAGGTAAACCCTGTGGTTTACCGTTTGGCCCTTCCGCCTCGCCTTGGTATCTCCGACACCTTCCATGTGTCCCTCCTAAAACCCGTGGTCATCTCCCGTTGCCTGAGTCATCTGCCAGGATGTTGGGTTCGTCTTCGGACGACTACGAGGTGAATGCCATTGTAGGGTACAAGGTGGTACGGGGCAAAAACATTTTTTTGGTGGATTGGAGGGGTTATGGGCCTGAGCATAGGTCCTGGGAGCCTGCCGAGCATGTTCATGCTCCGCAGCTCATCGCTGCCTTTGAGCGTAGCGAGGCCAAGAGAAGGGGGGCCCTAGGAGGGGGGGTAATGTTAGGGGTCAAGTTCCCATTTCTGCACAAGGGGAATCTCTAGCCATCCCGGCTGCGGTCTCCCATTCGTCTCTGGCCCCAGTGGACTCTGCTCAGTCTTAGACGGCGGTCCCAGCATTTCGCCCAGTCTAACAGTGTGCTGAGGATTACTGCTGCATCTCCAGGCTCTGCTACTGTGGCCTGTACTTGTTAGCGGCGAGCAGACGTCTTTAGGACAAAGTCCTTGTTTTCCCCTTCTGAACATGCCCAGGGTGAGATCTCTCATTGGAGATCAGGGGTCACATGCTCAGGTACTGCAGCAGCTCCTATTTGTCCGCCAGGAAGGTCCTGTGACTACTGGTGTTCTGGAACAGTTTCATTGGTCCTTGTTTCTGGCAGGTCCTGTAGCTGTTACTATAAAAGGGTGGCATGGCTGGGCCGCCATGCGCTAGTGTCAACCATTATATCCTTAGCGCCAGTGTGGTCATGCATGTTTGTGGTTAGGGCCCGGCTGAAATAAGCCCCTAGAATACCGACTTAATCGGTGAGGAGTTTGGTATGCTAGCTGGTCAGGGTCGGTGTCCTAGATGCCCTAGATTACCGGCATAACCGTTGAGGAGTTTGATTGCCATATTCAGGGCCGTTCAGACGCCATAGATTACGGGTGACTCCTGCGAGGACATTAGCGCATGATCACGTTCTATGTTCGCTTAGCAGTTAACTGTGTACCTGGGTGCCTGACAGGACACAGAAGTTTGTCTCAGCGGCTCTGTGACATAACAGGGTTCGCTTTCAACGCTATACAGCGCCCTAGCGTGTTTATTTTGCGACTCAGTTGTGTTAAGTGAGTTCGCACACATCGCCATATAGCGCTGCGGCACTCCTAGCGGCTCTGTGGATTAACAGAGTTCGCACATATTGCAACAGCACGCTACGGCATTTATTTTGGCGACTCTGCGGGATAACAGAGTTTGCTTCTTGGGCCATTTTACTAGCAGCAGGCTCTGCCTGCACTGTGGACCCCGGGCTGCGAACGCACCTCTCCACATCATATATTTGGAGGGTTCCGCAGACCCTAACAGTGTTTTTGCTAGAATTGGGTATAGGAAATATTCAAATGTTGCATAATTTTTGCACAATGTGAAGTTTTGCAAAAATGTAGCAATTTTTCATGTTTTTATGTCATTTATGTCCAGCTATGCTAATGTGGGTGAAGCTACAGTGGGAAGGGAATTGGCAAGACAGCCCAAGAAACTCATGAAAAGTTGTGGATTACCTTACACTAGAAATATTGTTCCAGAATTAATGTAGCACTATTTCAGACACACGCTCACAGAGGCATATATCAGTTGTGAGATGGGCCTAATTCATTCATTGTATGCGCTTCTTAATGAATCAGGCATTTCTTACTCCAGTATACCCATCATAAAAACTTGTGCACACATCACTAGTCTTATTGATTCGGGACGATAGTACTTTAAGTATGTATACTGTATAGTTTTAGGTTAGCAGAAACAGAAGATGTAGTTTGGTTTGTGGAGGCATTCTTTGCATTTTTAATTATATTTTGTTCTGTACTGCATGCTTAACTTAGCAGATAAAAGACTGTTGGGGGGCATTTTTAACATTAAATTTTTTATGTGGATTTTCCCTGCAATGAAGGAACTGTAGAAATCTAAAAAAATTGCCTTGGTAGCATTATACAACATTTGATGTACAATAAATTAAGTTGTTAAATATCGAGTGAGAAAAATGAAGAATGCTCTGTATTAACACTGCATTATGGAAAAGACACGCCCCCTTCATAAAATAAGATGTGTCTATTTACCACATCAAATATGAGCAGCATTTTATTGAAAGTATTATTGAAAGTTATACATGCCAAAACAATGAACATAATGAAATATAAAAATTAGCTTTATTTTTGGATGAAAGTCTTAAAATCTTTTTTCCTTCCCACAAAATAGTAAGATAGTTCTGTTCTGCTTTGCTGAACCGATTCAAAATGGCATTCCGTTTCAGTCTGATGGTTTTCAGGAGATGGGGATTGATTGGTGAACCTCTTGCATGATACATTTGAAATATTTATCTAGAGTTCAATTGTCAGGTGTTGGCCAGCTTTCATTACAGAGCGGTAGAGGCAGGAAAGCTGTCAGAAAGATACGATCTTTAAGATATGACTTCTTTTCATTTCTTTATGGACAGCGCTGCATTGTTAAAGCAATCAAAAGCAATCGACTTTAAGCTAAAAGTGCTTTGACAAAAGAAGCATTTCAGTATTTATAATAAGAAATAAGTTATATCTATTTAATCCTCTTGAAAATCCTCCACTTTTGTGAGACCTATAACAAATGAAAAATAATATTAAAATCTAATACATCACTCGCATTCAAGCCACAATTCTTTCTGATATGAACAAGTTGATTTCATAAATAGTTTTTTTTATATAAATAGATATTGTCAGTGCATAGAAACATTTTCTAGAAACAATTATTACACCTCATATCCTCCAAATGTATTAATACATTGTCAAGCATGGAATGGTTATTCCATGTCAGTTCTCTTCTAAATTCTGGCTTATGGATGATACGTCTCACTTGGTAAAGTGGATTCTCAAAGCTCTTGGTCCAAAAATGCAGCTGATATGAAGCACTGACAGAAGGAATTGGTGCAGGAGGGAGATCCAGATGAAATAATGAAGGATACTGTGACAGGACGACAACTGGAGGAGCAACCTGAAAGATGGGATCCGATGCAGCTGAGATAAAGCTGCAGCAAAAGGAGTAACAGAGTTGTAATTCATACAAGCAGCAGAAAGACTCAGCATTTAGGAAGCAGTAAGGAAAGCTGAGATGCTTGAGAGGGTCGTAGGCTATGTGCGCACGTTGCGTATTTGCTTTCAGAAATTTCTGCAAGGTTTCTGCATTTCTTGGTAGAAAAAAGCAGTGGAAAATATTTTTTGATGCAGTTTTTTTACAACATTTTTATGCATTTTTAGATTCATTTTTTCATGTGTTTAAAGATAAATTATTAAAAAGAAAAAAGAATTGTGATATCTAGAGTTGAGTGAAACAGATCGGTCAATTTAAAAAAAGACCGACTTTTGCCATAGCGTGAGGTCGGCCACGTGTTCGGCGACCCGAGCGCCAAAGTCAGTTTTCCCATTATGCTTGAAGGGCCTTTTCTCGGCCTATAAGCAAGGACACAGACTGTGGGCAACGCGATGACATGGACAGCACCATCTTAGAGAAGGGCATTGAAGTGATTGGCTTGCTTTGTGTGGCATCACAGTGTCTATAAAAGCCCTCACCGCCGACCGCCATTTTAATTCTGCCGATCTTAGTGAAGGGAGAGGTTGCTGACGCTGTTTCTCAGCAGGTAGAGCGTTAGGCAGGAAAAAAACAATAATTCAGCGCTTGTGCTGATAGCGATTAGCTGTACAGTTACTGTGCAGTGACAGGGGAGGATTTTGGTGTGTGCATCAGTGCTGGTTCTTAGGCTGCCTTCCAGTGACAGGGGACGAATTGCTTGTGTGCAGCAGCAGAGCTGATTATTAGGCTGCCTGCCAGTGAGAGGGGAGGAATTGCTTGTGTGGAGCAGCAGAGCTGATTATTAGGCTGCCTGCCAGTGACAGGGGAGGAATTTCTAGTGTGCAGCAGCAGAGCTGATTATTAGTCTGCCTGCTATCTGTATTGCTGTGTGTACCCTGCTGTGCAGACTGCTTTTTAACACAGCACCTACACAGCACTAGAGTTGAGCATTCCGATACCGTAAGTATCGGGTATCGGCCGATATTCGCTGTATCGGAATTCCGATACTTAGTTCCGATATTTTCCATATATCGTATACCGGAATCGGAAGTTCCCATAATTCTTTGAGAGGCAATGTGATTTTAGTCAGCCAATGAGGAATCCTAAGAAGTGTGGGCACATCCTGTACTGCTGCGGTCTTGATAACTAATGGCATGGCTGTGATTGGATGCTGAAATGATGTCAGAATGCACTATAAAAGGCGCCGCCGCCATTTTAGCATCACTGTGCTGTGAATTCAGTTAGGGACAGAACGCTGCTCTGCTGACTCTGAGGGACAGTTAGAGATTGAGATTTTGTGTACTGTGCTTTAGGCAGGCTAGTTTACCAACCGCTGTGTAAAGCTTCCTTTTGCCTTGCAGTGTTGTTTTAACAGCTCTGTGCAAGGTGTGTGTGTGAGAGTGCAGGTGACGCTGCAGTTTGCTCTGCATCCAACGCTGTTTGTAGGCATCTGCACGTGTCACTCACAGACTCTTTTTTTTTTCTTTAGTGTAATTCTTGCTGCTCCATTCAATTGAAATTATAGTGTGACGCGCTTCCATCCGTATACAATACATTGGTTGCAAACACTATAGAAGTACAGAAAGGAGCCTTTCAGAGATAGTGAACAGTTGTGTGCAGTGTTCACTCTAGTCTGTGAGGTTTTTTTTTTTTTGAGTGCAGATCACGCTCCAGTTAGTTCTTCAACCACTGCTGCTTGTACTCTGCTGAGCGTGTCTCACTGCCTCATCCTTGACATTTTTCTCTAATTGGTGCTGCTCCATTCTATTTAAAAAAGATCAAATCTATTAGTGCGACGTGCTTCCATCCGTATCCAATACATTGGTTGCAAACACTATAGAAGTACACAAAGGAGCCTTTCAGAGATAGTGAACAGTTGTGTGCAGTGTTCACTCTAGTCAGTGAGGTTTTTTTTTTTGAGTGCAGATCACGCTCCAGTTAGTTCTTGAACCACTGCTGCTTGTACTCTGCTGAGCGTGTCTCACTGCATCATCCTTGACATTTTTCTCTAATTGGTGCTGCTCCATTTTATTTAAAAAAAAATGAAATCTATTAGTGTGACGTGCTTCCATCCATATCCAATACATTGGTTGCAAACACTATACAAGTACACAAAGGAGCCTTTCAGAGATAGTGAACAGTTGTGTGCAGTGTTCACTCAAGTCTGTGAGGTTTTTTTTTTTGAGTGCAGATCACGCTCCAGTTAGTTCTTGAACCACTGCTGCTTGTACTCTGCTGAGCGTGTCTCACTGCCTCATCCTTGACATTTTTCTCTAATTGGTGCTGCACCATTCTATTTAAAAAAAATGAAATCTATTAGTGTGACGTGCTTCCATCCTTATCCAATACATTGGTTGCAAACACTATACAAGTACACAAAGGAGCCTTTCAGAGATAGTGAACAGTTGTGTGCAGTGTTCACTCAAGTCTGTGAGGTTTTTTTTTTAAGTGCAGATCACGCTCCAGTTAGTTTTTGAACCACTGCTGCTTGTACTCTGCTGAGCGTGTCTCACTGCCTCATCCTTGACATTTTTCTCTAATTGGTGCTGCTCCATTCTATTTAAAAAAAATGAAATCTATTAGTGTGACGTGCTTTCATCCGTATCCAATACATTGTGTCAAGATCCCGTCTGGGTTGGAGCCGATGTTACTGCAAACACTAGGGGAAGCAGAGGCAGGTAGCGTAGTCAGGTGGCAGCCGGAGGTCGGTACACAGGAGAGCAGTGTTTGTAGCAATGGATCAGCAGGAAACGCTTGACTAAAGGCTTGGAGCTCAATAATCTCGCAATGACACACCCACAGGGCCAGGTTTATATAGGGTGTGTAATTGGCAATCAGAGGCCCAATCAAGAGAGCACTAGGTGTAGCCAATCAGGAAGAACAGTCAATGGTATCTGGGTTCAGCAAGGAACTTTGCAGCCAGCAGAATAGCTCAGATGGTAGAGCTGCTGGCCAGTAGACAAGAGGTACTGGGTTCGACTCCTGACAGTACTCCCCTCCTTCCAGGATGGCCTCTGGACATCTCAGGAGCTGGCTTATCCGGGTACCTCTGATGAAAGGCTCTTGTTAGTCTAGGAGCATGTACGTTGTCCCTTGGTTCCCATGAATTTTCCTCTGGTCCGTAACCTTCCCACTGCACCAGATACTGCAGTTTACCTCTGAATTTTCGGGAGTCCAGAATCTTATCCACAATGTATTCTTCTTCACCACGGATCCTTTCTGGTGGAGGAGGTGGCTGAATTCTTCCTGGAAACGGGTTTTCACAGAAGGGTTTGAGCAAGGATATGTGAAACACTGGATGAATCTTTAGATTGTTGGAAGTTTTAAACGAAAAGCAACCTGGTTAATTTTTGCAGAAATTTGAAAAGGTCCAATGAATTTCTGACCCAATTTGGAGGATGGCACATGTGTCTTAAGGTTTTTAGTGGACAGCCAAACTTTGTCTCCAACCTGAAGAGCAGGGGGCACTCTCCGATGTTTATCTGCTGCTTCCTTATATACTTCCTGGGTCTTGAGTAATATCTCTGATAATTCCTTCTGGGATTCCTGTAATTTTGCAAGCCTGTCATTTACAGCAGGAATGGGAGTGTTCACTGGCAGATTAGGGATAAATACTGGATGTACTCCATAATTAGCAAAAAATGGGGTTTGAGATGTAGCGCTATGTATGGAGTTGTTGTAGGCAAACTCTGCTGTTGGTAAATAGTCCACCCAGTCATCCTGAAGATAGGAAATGAAGCAACGGAGGTATTGCTCCAAAGTCTGGTTCGTTCTCTCCGTCTGGCCATTAGACTGAGGATGGAAAGCGGTAGAAAGATTCACCGTGACTCCCAATGCTGTACAGAAACTCTTCCAAAATTTTGACGTAAACTGAACGCCTCTGTCAGACACCACGCTGTCAGGAATTCCATGTAACCTGAATACCTCTTTGATTATCAGTTCTGCAGTTTTTTCAGCAGTAGGAATTCCTTCAGTTGGAATAAAGTGGGCCATTTTGTGAGTCGGTCCACTATGACAAGGATGACGGTCATCTGTTTGGAAGGGGTAGTTCCACAATAAAATCCATGGAAATAGATCCCCAAGGCCTGGATGGAACTGGAAGTGGTTGCAAGAGTCCTAGAGGAGACGATCGTGGGGTCTTGTTTCGTGCGCATGTTAAACAGGTTGAAACATATTTCCTCACGTCCTTCCTACAATTAGGCCACCAAAAGAAACGAAGTAGTAAGTCTTGTGTTTTTGCAACTCCAGGATGTCCTGCCAGTTTAGAATCATGGACACTTTTGAGGACTTCAAGGCGAGAAGATTCAGGTACATATATTTTGTGTTTCTGCATCCAAAACCCCTCTTTGAATGAAAGATCGACGTCTTCCGAAGGATGGTTAAGGAAAGAGTCCTCTTGATATCCATCTTTAATTCTATTACATAGTCCTCTAGAGTGCAATATTCCCAAAAAATTTTTAGGGCCTAGAATTGTATCGTCATTACTAGACCTCTCCTGAGGTTCCGAACACATCCTGGACAGGGCGTCAGCCTTGCCATTTCTTGAACCAGGCCGGTAAGAAATTATAAAATTGAATCTTGAGAAAAATAAGGCCCATCGTGCTTGTCTTGCAGACAATCTTTTTGCTGTACGGAGGAATTCAAGATTCTTGTGGTCCGTGAGGACAGTCACAGGGTGATTGGCACCTTCCAAAAGATGTCTCCATTCGGAGAAGGCAACTTTAATGGCTAACAGTTCTTTATTACCGATGTCGTAGTTCTTTTCTGCAGATGACATGGTGTGGGAAAGAAACGCACATGGGTGAAGTTGCATTTTGTCCCCAACTCGCTGAGACAGAATGGCTCCCACTGCAGAGTCCGAGGCGTCCACTTCGACAGTAAATGGCAATTCAGGATTTGGGTGTACTAACAATGGAGCAGACGTAAAAAGAGTTTTCAATTTGTCAAAAGCCTCCTGTGCCTCCGGAGACCAGAAAAATGCTTTGGTCTTTTTTGTTAGTGTAGTAATTGGTAGAATGATCCGTGAAAAGTTCTTTATAAATTTTCGGTAAAAATTTGCAAATCCTATGAAACGCTGGACGTCTTTTAAATTTCTTGGAACAGGCCAGTCCACTACAGCATTGATTTTGCCGGGATCCATGCTCAGACCTTCTGGGGAGATGATATATCCCAGAAATTGGATACTGGTTTGTTCAAACTCACATTTTCAAGTTTAATAAAGATGGTTCCCTGTATCTCCAGACAACTGCGGCCTGCGAGCTCTTCCAGGGTCATGAAAATTTGAATGTCATCGAGATAGCCCAACGCATTGTCAAGAAATCCGAATCATCATTAATAAAATGTTAAGGTGGCTGGGGCATTGCTAAGACACAAAGGTCATACCGAGCATTAAATGTCATACTCGTCTGAAACTGTCTTCCACTCATCCCTGGGGAATCGTATGAGGTTGTAAGCCCCTCAAGATCAGCTTCGTAAGATTTCGCAGACGTAGTCTCAAATAGTTCGAAATCAAGGGTGCGGTAGCGATTTGACAGTGAATATTCACTCTCGAATCAAACATGGCCGCAAGATCTTTTTCAACAAAGAACAGGTGCCCAGCTGGAGATGTGGAAGTCGAAAGCCTTCTCTAATTGTCACCAGAACTTCTGAATACCTCATTCAGGTTCGAACGATGTAATCCGCCAAATGAATGTTGCCTGGCAGCCAATTCAATGGACAGTCGTAAGGACGTAGGAGGTAATTGATCTGCTTTCCTCTTACTGCGACATCAACACTGCTGATATAGGCGTATCCTCCTTCCATGCGAATCTCAAGATTGGACTGTTGAGAACAGGGTTCCTTATGACATTATTCTTACAGTAGTCCAGATGAAAGTGATGGGCCTTGATGCCCGTTGATAGAAGGTTATGGACTGAAAACCAGGGATCCTAGAATACCGAAATTTCGGAGAGAAATAAGGTGGAAACGACAGCTTCATGGATCCGGTTCGATCAATCTCCAGTTCGATGTCCATGCGTGACAGTCCGCAGGGGATCCATCACATTTCCATTTCAATTTGTGATTTGTCCACTGGAAATATTATTATCACAGTAAAATTTAAAGTCCTTAAATTTTCCCCGCTCCCAAATCACAGCAGGCTTGTATTTGGTGCCATACACTAATGGGATTACAAAATGAGATATTAGAATGTATTTTTCTTTCTGGCGTACTGATAATATCTGCAAGATGGGAATCCGACTGCTGAGAAGTCCATATGCTGCAGACCTGTTGTGGTAAACGCTTAGTCCTTGTTAGGACAGTTGATGCATAGTGTCCAGGTCCCCATAAGGCAAGATGTTCTGCACTCGCCTTCCTTCTCCTGTGCAGGAGTGGTCTTCGGGTGACGCGATCGCATCGGTTCAGACACGCCTGCGTCTTCTTGTGGTCCGATGCTGAAATGAAGCCAGGGCTATTCCAAGTGCTCGCAGTCTGCCTTTCCTTTCAGTAAGTCTCTGGTCAATCCGGATACATAGTTGAATAAAGTCCTCAACTGGTCCCGGGGTTCAACCCTGGCAAGCTCGCTTTCACTGTCTGATAACCCTCGCGAAATGACTTCTCTGGCCGCTGGATTCCAGGTGGTGTCGGCGACCCAGCGACGGAACTCCGATGTATATCCGCAACAGAGCGATCCTGCGCAATATGTAATTGGTATTTCTGCTGTGGACAGCGTTTGGGTCATCAAACTTGATCATAGCTGCGATGAAGCTTCCGGTCATTAAGGAGGCATAGTCTTTTCTACTAGGTGAAGCCCAAGCAGAGCTTATCCGCAATTTACATGAAAAAAACTTTCTTCCTCTCAGTGTAAAGGAGCAGGTTGCATCTGAAGTATTGCGGATTGATTGAGATCCCGGTATCGCTTGCGATCCCCACTGAATTTGCGCAGCGGCGCCGCGCGTGATTCGGACCTGATTGCGCCGTCCGAAGTTGTTTTGTAGCTCATTACTTCCTGTTGTATCGCCGTGAATCATTTGAACTGCATATTTTCCTTGAGAGTCCGTACAAAAACTTGAAGCTCCGTAACTTGCGCCTCCGGTGTTCACAGCGGACTCCATTGCGCGAGATTTTCTGTCAAGATCCCGCTGGTTGGAGCCATGTTACTGCAAACACTAGGGGAAGCAGAGGCAGGTAGCGTAGTCAGGTGGCAGCCGGAGGTCGGTACACAGGAGAGCAGTGTTTGTAGCAATGGATCAGCAGGAAACGCTTGACTAAAGGCTTGGAGCTCAATAATCTCGCAATGACACACCCACAGGGCCAGGTTTATATAGGGTGTGTAATTGGCAATCAGAGGCCCAATCAAGAGAGCACTAGGTGTAGCCAATCAGGAAGAACAGTCAATGGTATCTGGGTTCAGCAAGGAACTTTGCAGCCAGCAGAATAGCTCAGATGGTAGAGCTGCTGGCCAGTAGACAAGAGGTACTGGGTTCGACTCCTGACACATTGGTTGCAAACACTATACAAGTACACAAAGGAGCCTTTCAGAGATAGTGAACAGTTGTGTGCAGTGTTCACTCTAGTCTGAGAGGTTTTTTTTTTTTTGAGTGCAGATCACGCTCCAGTTAGTTCTTGAACCACTGCTGCTTTACTCTGCTGAGCGTGTCTCACTGCCTCATCCTTGACATTTTTCTCTAATTGGTGCTGCTCTATTCTATTTAAAAAAAAACTAATCTGTTAGTGTGACGTGCTTCCATCCGTATCAAATACATTGGTTGCAAACAATATAGAAGTACACAAACGGGCCTTTCACAGCTACTGAACAGTTGTGTGCAGTGTTTACTGTAGTCAGAGGTTTCATTTTTGGAGTGCAGATCCCGCTCCAGTTAGTTCTTCAACCACTGCTGCTTGTACTCTGCTGAGCGTGTCTCACTGCCTCATCCTTGACATTTTTCTCTAATTGTTGCTGCTACATTCTATTTCAAATAATTCAAATCAATTACTGTGACGTGCTTCCATCCGTATCAAATACATTGGTTGCAAACAATATAGAAGTACACAAACGGGCCTTTCACAGCTACTGAACAGTTGTGTGCAGTGTTTACTGTAGTCAGAGGTTTTCATTTTTGGAGTGCAGATCCCGCTCCAGTTAGTTCTTCAACCACTGCTGCTTGTACTCTGCTGAGCGTGTCTCACTCCTCATCCTTGACCTTTTCTCTAATTGTTGCTGCTACATTCTATTTCAATAATTCAAATCTATTAGTGTGACGTGCTTCATCCGAATCCAATACATTGGTTGCAAACACTATACAAGTACACAAAGGAGCCTTTCAGAGATAGTGAACAGTTGTGTGCAGTGTTCACTCTAGTCAGTGAGGTTTTTTTTTTTTGAGTGCAGATCACGCTCAGTTAGTTCTTGAACCACTGCTGCTTGTACTCTGCTGAGCGTGTCTCACTGCCTCATCCTTGACATTTTTCTCTAATTGGTGCTGCTCCATTCTATTTAAAAAAAATGAAATCTATTAGTGTGACGTGCTTCCATCCGTATCCAATACATTGGTTGCAAACACTATACAAGTACACAAAGGAGCCTTTCAGAGATAGTGAACAGTTGTGTGCAGTGTTCACTCTAGTCTGTGAGGTTTTTTTTTTTTGAGTGCAGATCACGCTCCAGTTAATTCTTGAACCACTGCTGCTTGTACTCTGCTGAGCGTGTCTCACTGCCTCATCCTTGACATTTTTCTCTAATTGGTGCTGCTCCACTCTATTTAAAAAAAATGAAATCTATTAGTGTGACGTGCTTCCATCCATATCCAATACATTGGTTGCAAACACTATACAAGTACACAAAGGAGCCTTTCAGAGATAGTGAACAGTTGTGTGCAGTGTTCACTCTAGTCTGTGAGGTTTTTTTTTTTTTGAGTGCAGATTACTCTCCAGTTAGTTCTTCAACCACTGCTGCTTGTACTCTGCTGAGCGTGTCTCACTGCCTCATCCTTGACATTTTTCTCTAATTGGTGCTGCTCCATTCTATTTAAAAAAAATCAAATCTATTAGTGTGACGTGCTTCCATCCGTATCCAATACATTGGTTGCAAACACTATAGAAGTACACAAAGGAGCCTTTCAGAGATAGTGAACAGTTGTGTGCAGTGTTCACTCTAGTCTGTGAGATTTTTTTTTTTAGTGCAGATCACGCTCCAGTTAGTTCTTGAATCACTGCTGCTTGTACTCTGCTGAGCGTGTCTCACTGCCTCATCCTTGACATTTTTCTCTGATTGGTGCTGCTGCATTCTATTTAAAAAAAAAAAAATCTATTAGTGTGACGTGCTTCCATCCGTATCAAATTCATTGGTTGCAAACAATATAGAAGTACACAAACGGGCCTTTCACAGCTAATGAACAGTTGTGTGCAGTGTTTACTGTAGTCAGAGGTTTTCATTTTTGGAGTGCAGATCCCGCTCCAGTTAGTTCTTCAACCACTGCTGCTTGTACTCTGCTGAGCGTGTCTCACTGCCTCATCCTTGACATTTTTCTCTAATTGTTGCTGCTACATTCTATTTCAAATAATTCAAATCTATTACTGTGACGTGCTTCCATCCGTATCAAATACATTGGTTGCAAACAATATAGAAGTACACAAACGGGCCTTTCACAGCTAATGAACAGTTGTGTGCAGTGTTTACTGTAGTCAGAGGTTTTCATTTTGGAGTGCAGATCCCGCTCCAGTTAGTTCTTCAACCACTGCTGCTTGTACTCTGCTGAGCGTGTCTCACTGCCTCATCCTTGACATTTTTCTCTAATTGTTGCTGCTACATTCTATTTCAAATAATTCAAATCTATTACTGTGACGTGCTTCCATCCGTATCAAATACATTGGTTGCAAACAATATAGAAGTACACAAACGGGCCTTTCACAGCTACTGAACAGTTGTGAGCAGTGTTTACTGTAGTCAGAGGTTTTCATTTTTGGAGTGCAGATCCCACTCCAGTTACTTCTTCATCCACTGCTGCTTGTACTCTGCTGAGCGTGTCTCACTGCCTCATCCTTGACATTTTTCTCTAATTGTTGCTGCTCCATTCTATTTAAAAAAAATTAAATCTATTAGTGTGACGTGCTTCCATCCGTATCCAATACATTGGTTGCAAACAATATAGAAGTACACAAACGGGCCTTTCACAGCTACTGAACAGTTGTGTGCAGTGTTTACTGTAGTCAGAGGTTTTCATTTTTGGAGTGCAGATCCCGCTCCAGTTAGTTCTTCAACCACTGCTGCTTGTACTCTGCTGAGCGTGTCTCACTGCCTCATCCTTGACATTTTTCTCTAATTGGTGCTGCTCCATTCTATTTCAAATAACTCAAATCTATTAGTGTGATGCGCTTCCATCCGTATATAATACATTGGTTGCAAACAGCCTTTTTGTAAGGTACAGTATTATATCGACATTGTACAGGTGTCGCTATTCAGTCTGATAACTAGATATCATTCACCCTTTCTATCAGTTGTCGTTGTTTCAGCAAAACTTGCAGGTATATATTTAGCTATTGTGACTATGCACTATTCACTTTAACAAGGTAATGCATGAGTTTTGTTACCGATTCTCATTTTTACATGATGGACCTTTATGATATGGGTTGTTAAATTTGTAATTAAATATGTATTTTTTGAAAAGACACAAATATAAGTAATGTTGAAGAGGACTAGTCCTACATCCATTGTTTGCACAATATTACAGGTGTACATCACGTCCCTTAATCAACAATGGATTATTAAATTTACTTGTATGCTTATATTTAAAAGCCAAGAACACTGAAGGCTAACCTTCGCACTGCAGCTGTTGTCAAAGTTCAACCCACATTATGCACTTCCAACATTGCAGCATTTGAGGCATGATGTGAGTTGGATTTGTCTAAGTTATGGAGTGACAAGGTTCACCATCAGTACCCTATAGCATAAGTAGGCTTTTGTGTTAGCATTTGTGTTCGACATATGGATATCTGCAGTAATATGTCACAATTATTTTGTTACAGATTTGTGACAAAGACTAATAATTTTATGGTTTTAAAGGTGACGTTTCACTTGTTTACAGCTTAGAAATAAGGGTGTAGCCTCTTATCTATGTGTAGCAGTAGCCACTTTAACAATGTCATGTTTTTTTCAACATGTGTAGCTACCTAGCAGTAATTTTTGCCGGACACACAGCAGGGGAACAGCAGGCATTACTGAACCCCACAAACACATCATCGATTGTTTTGATCTGTGCATCCAACACTTCTGAGCAGCAACTGGCAGTGTTGTAACCCAGGCAGTAGAGTTCAGGTGGTAGAAAGATGAACATAACAGGAGACATGGATAACGTTGCCAACCAGTTATTTAATCTGAAACCAGACAGGCAAATTCATGCGAGATCCATGCCTTGTTCATTTTCAGAAAAGTAAGCCGGTCTACATTATCGGAGGATAGTCGCATGCTACGGTCTGTTAGTACACCACCTGCAGCACTAAAGAAGCGCTCCGATAATACACTGGCAGCAGGGCAAGCCAGCACCTCCAATGCATACTGGCTAAGCTCTGGCCATGTATCCAGCTTAGAGACCCAAAACTTGAATGGGGAAGAGCCATCTGGGAGTACACTGAGAGGCCAAGACATGTAGTCTGTCACCATCTTACGGAAACTTTGCCTCCTGCTGACTGGAGCCGTCTCGGATGGTGTAGACATTGGTGGCGCTGCCACAAAACTTGCCACATTTGGAACATACTGGTCTTACTGTTTTGAATGTGCTAGAAATGAATTCTGAGCAGAAGCTCCCTCTGGTGGTTACAAACAGTACTGAACTATCCAATGAAGATTGTGAAGATTGGAGATCAGGTGTTACTGACTGGTGTTATATAAGGGAGGTTCCCTCCCATCAGGGTTGACGGTGATCAATTGTTCTGGTCTCATCTTTGATTCCTGTGCACTTTGTAGCTTGCTGTTTCGTGCCTGCATCTTTTTCTAACAGATAAGACATTATCTTCTTTTATTTTTTTTGTTTTTTTTGGCATTTTGTCCTGCACTTCTGTGGGGGTCTGCCGGGTCCCCTTGGGGGGCTTGTGCTCCTCTCAGTTTAGTTCAGCCACTGTTGTTTGTTCATTTTCCTTTTCCACTTTTTTCTTTTGGCTGCTGTTTTAGTTTTTGTTACACCAGAGAACTAATTTAAGTGCTAGAGGTCGTGTCATCTCAGGTGGTTTTGTAATTAGTAGAGTTGGTACTTTTCAGGGTTTTTTGTGATTGCATAAAGTGCCCTTCCTATCCTTTTCTATTTATGAAGTTTGAGCCCCAACGTTTGCTCATACTATTTTCTGTCTTTTTCAGTATTTCTTCTTGTCTAACCGCCATTACATGTTTGGGGGCTTTCTATGTTCTTTGTGAATCTGCTCCGGGCAGATAGCTTTCCTCTTTCTATCTTTAGGTGTAGTTAGCTTCTCAGGCTGTGACGAGGCGTCTAGGACCAACGTAGGTACGCTCCACAGCTGCCTTTAGTTGTGGTGGTTAGTCAGTGTACTGCAATCCCATAGATTCCAACCTCTCTGGTGTATTGCCTTTTTTGCCTGCTCTCCTCAGCTACCAAATCATAACATCTTGCCCTGTGCAGAGGCGCTGCTTGTGCTCCCTCTTGTTGCAGAGCTGTCTCCACTGCCTCGACGCACAGAGCTGCTTTGTAAAGCAGTAGTAGCAGCAGTGCTCTCGGCTGGAATGGAGAACATTATGGATTGCACCAGTGTGTCTTGGTACTCTCGCATTTTACGCTCCCGGTTCAACGGTGTGATGAGGCTTTGTAAGTTGTCCCGGTAGCGAGGGTCTAGGAGGGTGGACACCCAATAATCAGACGTGCTGAGAATGTGGGCGATGCGGTGGTCGTTTCTCAGGCACTGCAGCATGAAATCAACCATGTGCTGCAGACTCCCAACTGGCCAAGAAACGCTGTCCCCTGCAAGAGGCGTCATCTCTGCCTGCTCTGCATCACCCCACCCTCGCTATACATACTGACTAGAGCGTTGTGTACCTCCCTCTGGAGCGATGTCTTCCTCCTCCATTGACTCCTCATCCTCCTCACAAAGTGAGCCCTGCCCATCCCTTTGTGAGGAACCACGTTGCGCTGACTGTCCAGAAGGTGACGGAATTTGTGTCTCCTCATCCTCCACCTCTTCCAAAACCTCATCCCTTAGTGCTTGCATTGGTTTTTGAAGCAGGCAGATAAGGGGGACAGTCAGGCTGACTAGTGCATCATCTGCACTCGCCATCCGCGTTGACTCATCAAACGCACGCAAAACGTGGCAGATGTCCTTCATAGAGTCCTTCGCCAGTCCTTACACTGGCTGCCCATTCATTATAGTATCCAATTCAAAGTACTGGTTGTCACCCACAAAGCTCTCCACAGTGCAGCACCCCCCTACATCTCCTCCCTCATTTCTATCTATCGGCCTAACCGACTGCTGCGCTCTGCAAACGACCTTCGACTAACCTCTGCACTAATCCGTACCTCCCACTCCCGCCTACAAGACTTCTCCCGTGCTGCGCAAATCCTCTGGAATGCTGTACCCCAAGAAATTAGGACTATCCGCAATTAGCATGGTTTCAGGCGCTCCCTCAAAACACATTTGCTCAGAGCGACCTATCACATTCACTAATCAAAGTCATTCTATGTGTAAGTCTTTGTGTGTAGCCCATTTACTATCTCCATCCATCCATCACTCCCTCAAAATGGCTGGACCATTATTGTAAATACACCATTGTATATAAACACCTGTACTTTGTATCTCCCCAACCTCATTGTAGATTGTAAGCTGTCACGAGCAGGGGCGGCTTATATTGCTTTAATTATTGTATTGTTAACGTTGTTACTTATGACTTGTGTTCTGAAACTGTTAAACTGTAAAGCGCTGCGGAATATGTTGGCGCTATATAAATAAAGATTATTATTATTATAGAGGCCCAGTCAGTAGTGGTGAAGTGTGAACGGCGCAAATTGCGAGTTGATTGCGCCTGATGCAGCTGATACTCCATTACTGTTGGCTGCTGCTCACACAACCGCTCCAACATATGTAACGTGGAATTCCACCTGGTGGGTACGTCACATATGATGCGATGTTCAGGAAGGCGAAATCTGACTTGCAGAGCTGCAATCAGCGATCTGGCCATGCTGGAACGTTGCAAGTGAGCGCACTCTAGGTGACCTTGTGCAGCAGTGCATCAAGATCCAGATAGTCCCTCAAAAAACTCTGCATGACCAAGTTGAGCACATGTGACAGACATGGTATGTGAGTGAGGTTGCCAAGGCCCAGAGCTGCCACCAGATTTCGGCCATTGTCACACACTACCAAGCCTGGCTGGAGATTCGCTGCCAAAAACCACACGTCGCTCTCCTGCTTGATGGCATTCCAGAGCTCCTGCACTGTGTGGCTTCGATTCCCCATGGAAATTAATTTCAGGACGGCCTGTTGACGTTTGGACACGGCTGTGCTCATATCGGTCGCAACAGGTAACCGTTCACGGGTCCATGTGGAGGTAAACCGTGACGGCTCCTGCAGCGATGATTCTGAGGAACTGGAGTAGGAGGATGAGTCAATGTGTACAGACTTGATTCCTGCAATCCTTGAAGTTGGCAGAACACGTACAGCGCCACTCGCAAGATCAGTACCCGGCTCCACAACATTGACCCAATGGGCAGTGAGGGAAAGGTATCGTCCCTGGCCATGGGTGTTAGAACCCTCTTGTTAGGTTTTGTTTCAGTTAGCTGGTCACATGACCTTTTTTCCCTATTTAGTCTGGCTCCGCCCTTCTGTCTTTGCTTGACTTCATTGTATTATCTACTGTTAAGCTAGCCGGGTGCTTAGGTGCCTTACTCAGTCAGTTTTGCTTGATGTTAGGATCTCAAAGTATTTTGTTTTCTGTTTAATTATCCCTGCTACAATTTCTGTTAGGAGGTGTCCACCTTTTCTCCCAGTTCCTAGATCTTGTAGGGATTCCTCCCTCGCAACTATAGGTCTTCGTTCAGACTAGCTGAGGACTTTAGCGGGTCTGGTCGCAGGATCAGGTTCCCCGTTACATCGTAGGGATTCAGCTTAGTTCTATTGTAGGGACAGAATTCCCTTCTTTCCTTAGTGGTTGTAGCAGATCATAACAATGGGTACTGGTCCACGCATCGGTGGTCAGGTGGACCTTGCTACTGAGGGCGTTTAGTAGCGCATGTTTAATTTTTCCCTCAACATGCTTTTGCATGGTACGGCTTGCCTTCTGAAATGAAATCGGCTTGGCACATTGTATTGTGGGACTGACAATGATATTAAGTTACGGAAACTGTCTGTCTCCACCAGCCTGAATGACAGCATTTCAAGGGACAGGAGTTTTGCAATGCCAGCATTCAGAGCCTGTGCTCGTGGATGGTTTGCCCAGTATGGCCGTCTTTTATCCCATGCCTGTGCTACCGATGGCTGTTTTGTGGCCTGGGAGTGTGAGGATGACAGGGAACTTGCTGCTGTGTGTGGAATAACACTTTGTCTCTGGACAACAGTGACCGAGGTTCTTCCATGGCGATCCTGTGAGGAAGCAGAACCAGCTGTGTGTGAGCTCGATGAAGAGGCTTCAACACAACCTGAAGATGTAGGTGCTGCTGTAGGTTGGCCTACATCTCCAGTGTGTCTTTGTAACTCAACTACGTGCTTTGTCCGCACATGTTTCCACATATTAGTGGTATTGAGGTTACTGACACTTTTACCTATTTTTAATTTTTGATTACACAGCTTGCACTTGACATAGCAAATATCATCTGCAAGTGTGTCAAAAAAGGACCACGCAGTGCAAGTCCTGGAAGCGCACGTTTTGACTTTTGGAAGACAACTGTTCCGAACAGGTGCCAAACTGGAGGCTACAGGCAACCGAGTCTGCAGCCTACCTCTCCCTCCTCTTTGTACCGTTGGGGCAATATCTTCCTCTATCTTCCTTCTATCACTAACCACTTCTCTAGGCCTCTCACAGCTTTCAACCAAAGTACTGGTTCTCAGCCACAAAGCTATCCACAGTGCAGCACCCCCCTACATCTCCTCCCTCATTTCTATCTATCGGCCTAACCGACTGCTGCGCTCTGCAAACGACTTTCGACTAACCTCTGCACTAATCCATACCTCCCACTCCCGACTCCAAGACTTCTCCCGCGCTGTGCCAATCCTCTGGAATGCTGTACCCCAAGAAATTAGGACTATCCACAATTTGCATGGTTTCAGGCGCTCCCTCAAAACACATTTGTTCAGAGCGGCCTATCACATTCACTAATCAAAGTCATTCTATGTATTCTGTGTAAGTGTGTGTGTGTGTGTGTTTGTGTCTAGCCCATTCACTATCTCCATCCCTCACTCCCTTAAGATGGCTGGACCATCATTGTAAATGCACCATTGTATATAAACACCTATACTTTGTATCTCCCACACCTCATTGTAGATTGTAAGCTGTCACGAGCAGGGGCAACTTATTTTGCTTAAATTATTGTATTGTTAACGTTGTTACTTATGACTTGTGTTCTGAAACTGCTAAACTGTAAAGCGCTGCGGAATATGATGGCGCTATATAAATTAATATTATTATTATTATAATTAGTAGTATTCCTCTGAGCTGCTCCCAACACCTTCCTGTTCCTCACGCCATGTTGGGTCTTGGACCTCATCATCTCCACTACCCTCTTCCAACACCTGCTGCAGTTCGGTGGTCTGGCCAGCACCATGCTCAACAGAAACTGGCACCTGAGTCTCATCATCATCAGATGCGTTCTGCGGTGTGCTGACCATCGGCACTGTCTCACCCGCCTCTTCAGATTCAGAGAGACACAGCTGTTGCACATCACTGCATACTCCCTCTTCTTCACATTCCAGAATGCTGCTTGGCTGGGCCCCTATTTGCAAGCCAACAGATTCTGAGAACAGAAGCAGACACTCAGCTGGCTCCTGTACAGAACTCTGTCACTGCCTGGGCAATTTGGCAGGCGGTGAAGAGACAGATGGTTGCTCAACAGTGCTGTGGTCCTGAGAGGAGGTGGAAGCAATTGAAGTTGATGCATTGGCTGACATCCAACCAACAACGGCTTCAATTTGTTCTTCCCGCAGCATGGGGGTACGCCGACCTCCTACAAAAGTGCGCATAAAGGAACGTTCACGGGGAAAACTGGTGGATGCTGTGTCACTGGGGCGGCAGCAGCCACAGAATCCCCACGTCCTCTCCCTGCTGAAACTCCACAGCCACGACCACGTGCCTTACTCCCTGCCTTCTTCATCTTGGTAGATTGATAAAGAAAGTCTGAAAAGTTATAAGGCCTAAGTGTGGTTATTCCGCAAACACTGCAGTGAACACTGCACACAACTGTTCACTACCCAACGCGTCACAGCAGGAAGGCAGTCTGTGCGTCCAAACAAAGGCGCAAGCATACATGCACGTACCCTGTTTATAAAGCTATATAAAAAAAATTATGTAGTAGTGACGCACACTTTATTGAGGTACAGTATTACATGGCCATTCACCATCTGTGGCTATGCAGTCTCATCTATATATACCTTATCTATCCGTTGTCATGCTTGCAAGTCCACAGTCAGGCATAAATAGCAATTTGCACTATGCACTTTTTAAAGGTTATGTTTGTTAATAAAAATGATTATTGGCACATATTATGAGTAGTGTTGAGCGATACTGCTCGATATCTAAAAATATCGGATCGGAATGGTATCGCCGATATCACTAAATATCGTCTATATCCGATTCTGATACCGGAAGTCCCATGTAAGTCTATGGGAACCAAATATCGACATTAAAAAAAACCATTCTTGCCTTGTTGGTTAATTGTACATGAAGGAAAACAACAAAGAGTAATGTAGAATGTATTGGGGGAGGTTGAGGAGACAATAAAGGCATACATGTTTAACCCAATGCATTGGAATAGCATTAATATATATTTTTTTGGAAATACGTTTGGATTGACGAACAAATTGACAATGTTGTTAACGTTTTTTCTATTTTGGCAAATATGTATGTTTCACAACTTCCATGCTCTTAACCTTTTTAACTTTTGCCAGTGCCACACTTTCTCCTTCATAATCTTCAGCAGCATCATCTTTCTCATCAAATTATTCTTCATCTTCACCTTCTTAATCTTTTTCTTAAACTTCTTGCTATTCATGTTTTTGTTTACATTACTCATATTGTTATTATTAAACTATTAATCTTCTTCATATTCAAATTCTTCATCTTCTTCCTCTTCATCTTCTTCATCATATTCTTATTTGTGACAGAGATTCCTGTACTTGTAATCTGTAAAAGTATGAATTGTTCATCCTTCCGTTCTTGCTGTCACAAAAGATTTAAATTACAACAGTATTTGTCCGTGTTCAGTTTAGCCTGCAGCAGCAGGCATTTTCCAGGGGCACCACGAGGAGGAATGGACTCACCCCCATACACTGCTTAGTCTTCTTCTGCTTAGAATTTAGAGCATATATTTTGCTCTTCATTTTGGTCTTATACTTCATGTTCTTCTGCTTTTTGATCTTCTGCTTATTGTTCTTCTGTCTCTTGTTCTGTATCTTGTAGTTTGTCTTAACCTTCTTTGTCCTGTTGGTGATCTTCTTCTGGGTA
Source organism: Oophaga sylvatica (assembly GCA_033576555.1). Classification (NCBI taxonomy): domain Eukaryota; kingdom Metazoa; phylum Chordata; class Amphibia; order Anura; family Dendrobatidae; genus Oophaga; species Oophaga sylvatica. Next base: position 56,020 of record JARQOD010003595.1, read on the forward strand.
ATCTTTTATTTTTTCTTTGTGATGGTGTTCAGGCTGGTTGGCTTCATGCTCGTCGTCCTTGTTGTCGTCATCTTCTTCTGGGTGGTCTTTAAGGTCGTCTAATTTCCGAGAACCAGCTGACGTTACTGGAACCCGGACGGGTATCAGATGGAGCAAGAGACAATGGAAGTAACGAGGAACAGCTGACGGTGCTGGACCCCGGATGGGTAGCAGAAGGAAAAGAGGCAATGTCACAACCGAGTACCAGCTGACGTTACTGTGACACGGTTACTAAGCAGGAGGTACCTGTGCTCCAAAGCACTACCAAGGACCAGCAGACGTTGGTGGAACTCGGATACGGAGATGGAGGCACCTAGGCCAAAGACACTGGGGAGAACCAGTTGACGGTACTGGACCCCGGACGGGTAGCAGAAGGAAAAGAGGCAATGTCACAACCGAGTACCAGCTGACGTTACTGTGACACGGTTACTAAGCAGGAGGTACCTGTGCTCCAAAGCACTACCAAGGACCAGCAGACGTTGGTGGAACTCGGATACGGAGATGTTGGCACCTAGGCCAAAGACACTGGGGAGAACCAGTAGACGGTACTGGACCCCGGACGGGTAGCAGAAGGAAAAGAGGCAATGTCACAACCGAGTACCAGCTGACGTTACTGTGACACGGTTACTAAGCAGGAGGTACCTGTGCTCCAAAGCACTATCAAGGACCAGCAGACGTTGGTGGAACTCGGATACGGAGATGGAGGCACCTACGCCAAAGGCACTGGGGAGAACCAGTTGACGGTACTGGACCCCGGACGGTAGCAGAACGCACCCATGAAAATGTAAGTTGACAGGACGCAAGCCGTCCGCAGTTACCGAATCACACAGTCCTACAGTGGGTGCTTGTCCTATTGTCACAATGGAAACAGCCTTTATTTACATATCCCACAGCACACATAGGAATCACCTAAACTGCAGGCACCATAGAGTCGGCTAACCCGAATGCAACACGACAGCACAACTTATTGGAGGATAATTGACGTTCACACTGCCAGGAAACAGCTGTCGTGCTGTAACCAGGCTGGCCAGGAGTCAGTACCCCTGCCAATTACTTACGAGCAACAAATGGCGGTGTTGTAGCCCAGGGAGTAGAGTTCAGGTGGTAGAAAGATGAACATAACAGGAGACATGGAAAACGTTGCCAAACAGTTATTTAATCTGAAAACGGACAGGCAAATTCAGGTGAGATCCATGCCTTGTTCATTTTCAGAAAAGTAAGCCGGTCTACATTCTCTTAGGATAGTCGCATGCGACGGTCTGTTACTACACCACCTGCAGCACTAAAGACGCGCTCAGATAATACACTGGCAGCAGGGCAAGCCAGCACCTCCAATGCATACTGGCTAAGCTCTGGCCATGTATCCAACTTAGAGACCCAAAATTTGAAAGGGGAAGAGGCATCTGGGAGTACACTTAGAGGGAAAGCCAAGTAATCTGTCACCATCTTACGGAAACGTTTCTTCCTGGTGACTGGAGCCATCTCGGATGGTGTAGACCTTGCTGGCGCTGTCACAAAACTTCGCCACATTTGTAACATACAGCTCTTGCCCTGTGCAGAGGCGCTGCTTGTGCTCCCTCTTGTTGTAGAGGTGTCTACACTGCCTCAACGCACAGAGCTGCTTTGTAAAGCAGTAGCAGCAGCAGCTCTCTCGGCTGGAATGTACAACAGTATGGATTGCACCAGTGTGTCTTGGTACTCCTGCATTTTACGGTCCCGGTTCACCGGTGTGATGAGGGTTTGTAAGTTGTCCCGGTAGCGAGGGTCTAGGAGGGTGTACACCCAATAATCTGACGTGGTGAGAATGTTGGGCGATGCGGCGGTCGTTTCTCAGGCACTGAAGCATGAAATCAACCATGTGCTGCAGACTCCCAACTGGCCAACAAAGGCTGTCCTCTGGAAGAGGCGTCATCTCTGCCTCCTCTGCATCACCCCACCCTCGCTCTACATACTGACTAGAGCGTTGTGTACCTCACTCTGTAGGGATTTCTTCCTCCTCCATTGACTCCTCCTCCTCCTCATCCTCCTCACAAAGTGAGCCCTGCCCAGCCCTCTGTGAGGAACCATGTTGCGATGACTGTCCTGAAGGTAATTGAATTTGTGACTCCTCATCCTCCACCTCTTCCAAAACCTCTTCCTTTAGTGCTTTCAGTGATTTCTGAAGCAGGCAGATAAGGGGGACAGTCATGCTGACTAGTGCATCATCTGCACTCGCCATCCGCGTTGAGACATCAAACGCATGCAAAACGTCGCAGATGTCCTTCATAGAGGCCCACTCAGTAGTGGTGAAGTGTGAACGGCGCAAATTGCGAGTTGATTGCGCCTGATGCAGCTGATACTCCATTACTGCTGGCTGCTGCTCACACAACCGCTCCAACATATGTAACGTGGAATTCCACCTGGTGGGTACGTCACATATGATGCGATGTTCAGGAAGGCGAAATCTGACTTGCAGAGCTGCAATGCGCGATCTGGCCATGCTGAACGTCGCAAGTGAGCGCACTCTAGGCGGACCTTGTGCAGCAGTGCATCAAGATCCGGATAGTCCCTCAAAAAACTCTGCACGACCAAGTTGAGCACATGTGCCAGACATGGTATGTGAGTGAGGTTGCCAAGGCCCAGAGCTGCCACCAGATTTCGGCCATTGTCACACACTACCAAGCCTGGCTGGAGATTAGCTGACAAAAACCACATGTCGCTCTCCTGCTTGATGGCATCCCAGAGCTCCTGCGCTGTGTGGCTTCGATTCCCCATGGAAATTAATTTCAGGACGGCCTGTTGACATTTGGCCACGGCTGTGCTCATATCGGTCGCAACAGGTAAGCGTTCACGGGTCCATGTGGAGGTATACCGTGACGCTCGTGCAGCGATGATTCTGAGGAACTGGAGTAGGAGGAGGAATTAATGTGTACAGACTGGATTCCAGCAATCCTTGGAGTTGGCAGAACACTTACAGCGCCACTGGCAAGATCTGTACCCGGCTCCACAACATTGACCCAATGGGCAGTGAGGAAAGGTATCGTCCCTGGCCATGGGTACTGGTCCACGCATCGGTGGTCAGGTGGACCCTGCTACTGACGGCGTTTAGTAGCGCATGTTTAATGTTTCCCTCGACATGTTTTTGCAGAGCAGGGACGGCTTGCCTGCTGAAATAAAATCGGCTTGGCACATTATATTGTGGGACTGCCAATGCCATTAAGTTCCTGAAACTGTCAGTCTCCACCAGCCTGAATGACAGCATTTCAAGGGACAGGAGTTTTGCAATGCCAGCATTCAGAGCCTGTGCTCGTGGATGATTTGCCGAGTATGGCCGTCTTTTATCCCATGCCTGTGGTACCGATGGCTGTTTTGTGGTCTGGGAGTGTGACGATGACTGTGAACTTGCTGCTGTGGGTGGAATAACAGTTTGTCTATGGACAACAGTGACCGAGGTTCTTCCATGGAGATCCTGTGAGGAAGCCGAACCAGGTGTGTGTGAGCTGGAGGTAGAGGCTCCAACATGACCTGAAGATGTAGGTGCTGCTGTAGGTTGGCCTACATCTCCAGTGTGTCTTTGTAACTCAGCTACGTGCTTTGTCCGTACATGTTTCCACATATTTGTGGTATTCAGGTTACCGATATTTTTACCTCTTTTAACTTTTTGCTTACACAGCTTGCATTGAACATAGCAAATATCATCTACAAGTCTGTCAAAAAAGGACCACGCAGTGCAAGTCATGGGAGCGCCAATTTTGACATTTGTAAGAGAACTGCTCCCAACAGGTGCCAAACTGGAGGCTACAGGCAAGCGAGTCTGCAGCCTACCTCTCCCTCCTCTTTGTACCGTTGGGCCAATCTCTTCCTCAGAGCTGCTCTCACCACCTTCCTGTTGCTCACGCCATGTTGGGTCTCGGACTTCATCATCTCCACTACCCCTTCCAACAACTGCTGCTGTTGGATGGTCTGGGCAGCACTATGCTCCACAAAACCTGGCACCTGAGTCTCATCATCATCATAAAATGCGTTCTGCGGTGTGCTGTCCATCGGCACTGGCTCACCCGCCTCTTCAGATTGAGAGAGACACAGCTGTTGCGCATCACTGCATACACCCTCTTCTTCGAATTGCAGAATGCTGCTTGCCTGTGCCCGTGTTTGCGAGCCAACAGATTCTGAGAACAGAAGCAGAGACTCAGCTGGCTCCTGTACAGAACTCTCTAACTGCCTGGGCAATTTGACAGGCGGTGAACAGACAGATGGTTGCTCAACAGTGTTGTGTTCCTGAGAGGAGGTAAAAGGAATTGAAGTTGATGCATTGGCTGCCATCCAACCAACAACGCTGTATGGTTCTTTGTCTCTGTTGACATGTTCCTTGAAACTCAGTTTTCCGTCGGCCATTTTGCTTTCTGTCTTTCTGCAGCTCTTGCCCTCAGTTAATATGGAGTTTCCAGTTTTCATGTTCCCGCCCTGATTCTTCCCTCTTGCTTCTTAAGCAGCCTCAGCTGAACAATCAGTGCTCCTGAATCAAGCCTCAGTCAGTCTGTGACCTGACTCCTGGAAGCCTTGGACTTGTACTCCAGCTATTCCCTACTGAGGAACCTTGGAACACTTTTGGACTCTGGAAACCTGCTGTTTGGTGAATCCATGTTTGCAGAGGAATTACGGTACAGAGAAGAGATCCTGAACCTGCTTTGGAGATTTATTGTAGTGCTTGAAGTTACTCTGGCATGCTGTGTCTCTTGTCGCTGTTCCTGCAAACTGTGTGAACTTTTCAGCATGCTTGTATGAAGTAATACAAGTCATTTCATTTCAACCTATGTCTCCTGTGTTTTCCTCGCACCCAAGCACAAGACGCTATAGGAACTGTACACTATACATGACAAGATTCAGGAGCCAATGTTTAGTGTCTGCTGGGTCTGGGAAAGCCGTGTCTGCTGTTACTGTGGATATCAGATGTCCGTTTAATACCTTATGTGATGACAGTGGTTGTGACTTCTCACAACCATTCCAGGTGAGCGCATTCCCTTAAAATTTTACTCTGGAGTGTTACCACAGGTAAACACTATTGTTTTTTTTTTTTTTTTACTTTCCTCTTCTCCTTCCAGCACCTCTGCTTTAAAAGATCTGGAAGATGGAGGCCCGCATAAAGGAACTTTGCGGAGTGACTGATACAATCCTTTCAGATGTACAGACTTTAAAAACCCGTTTTGCAAGCCTACAGGACCTCACTAATCATAATTTGCAAGTGTTTGGACAGACTACCCAGGAATTGCGAGCCAGGATTGAGGCTCTAGAGCAGGGGTGGGCAATTAATTTTGCCAGGGGGGCCGCATGAGAAATTGGGATGGTTTTAGAGGGCCGGACTAATATAATTAACTCCGTTCTACCCAATACTGTATATATATATATATATATATATAATATATATACTGTATACTGTATATATACATACCTGCCCATTATCATCATCTTCTCCCCATCATCATCAATGCCTCCCCAATATCAGCAATGCCTGCCCATCATCATCTTCTCCCCATCATCAATGCCTGCCCATTATCATCAATGCCTGCCCATTATCATCATCTTCTCCCCATCATCATCAATGCCTCCCCATTATCAGCAATGCCTGCCCATCATCATCTTCTCCCCATCATCAATGCCTGCCCATTATCATCAATACGTGCCCATTATCGTCATCTTCTCCCATCATCATCAATGCCTGCCCATCATCATCATCTTCTCCCCATCATCAATGCCTGCCCATTATCATCAATACCTGCCCATTATCATCATCTTCTTCCCATCATCATCAATGCCTCCCCATTATCAGCAATGCCTGCCCATCATCATCTTCTCCCCATCATCAATGCCTGCCCATTATCATCAATGCCTGCCCATTATCATCATCTTCTCCCCATCATCATCAATGCCTCCCCATTATCAGCAATGCCTGCCCATCATCATCTTCTCCCCATCATCAATGCCTGCCCATTATCATCAATACCTGCCCATTATCATCATCTTCTCCCCATCATCATCAATGCCTGCCCATCATCATCATCACATCTTCTCCCCATCATCAATGCCTGCCCATTATCATCAATACCTGCCCATTATCATCATCTTCTCTCCCATCATCATCAATGCCTGCCCATCATCATCATCATCATCATCTTCTCCCCATCATCAATGCCTGCCCATTATCATCAATACCTGCCCATTATCATCATCTTCTCCCCATCATCATCAATGCCTCCCCATTATCATCAATACCTGCCCATTATCATCATCTTCTCCCCATCATCATCATGCCTCCCCATTATCAGCAATGCCTGCCCATCATCATCTTCTCCCCATCATCAATGCCTGCCCATTATCATCAATGCCTGCCCATTATCACATTTCTCCCCCTCATATCAATGCCCGCCTTCATCCTTCAACATATCACTTCTCCCCATCATCAAGCCTGCCATTATCATCAATACCGCCCCTTATCATCACTTCTCCCATCATCATCAAACCTCCCCATTACATCAAACCTGCCCATTTTCTTTATTTCTCCCCATCACACAAAGCCTCCCCTTATCCAAAGCCCCGCCCATCACACTTTTCCCCCCTCATCAAAGCCCCTTTTCTCAAGCCTGCCCTATCATCATCTTCTCCCCTATCACAATGCTGCCATATCATCATCACTCTTCTCCCCCCTCACAATGCCGCCCATTACATCAATACCGCCCCTTAAACATCATCTTTCCCCATCATCATCAATGCCTCCCCCTTATCACAATACCCCCTTTTCATCCTTCTCCCCATCTCACAATGCCCCCCTTATCAGCAATGCCCGCCCTCATCACTTCCCCCATCATCAAAGCCCGCCCATTATCATCAATGCTGCCCCATTATCACCTCTTCTCCCTCATCATCAATGCCTCCCATTACACAATCTGCCCATCATCACAACAGACAGCACATAAACACTCTCTCACATACATACACAACCACACACCCACACAACCACCACAACGCACCGCACTACATAGACACAGACACACACAAGAACTCTTAC